>BLSH010528090.1:438396-456578 GCA_018402905.1 Glandirana rugosa
TACAACCTGGAGTTCGTCCGAGAGAGGGGGACAGATACAACCCATAGATGTTCGGCAACCCCCTTCAGGGCCGCTAATCTAGAGTGCCACGGTCTACGTGGTTAAACATTGACTTTCTCCACAGATTTTTCACAGTGCGAACATATTTTCAACAGGTGTATATTTACCATGGGGAAAGGCTTGTTCCCACTGTGGTTCAGGGTTTGTTAGAAAGACGACGAGGGATACATGAGACCCGTCAACCCCCCGAGGTGTCACGTCAGAAAAGGGAGCATTGATATTAATGAGTTTTTGGAATCATTGAGAACATGGTTGTTGTTCAATAATAAAATTATTCCTCAAAAATACAACTTGCCTAATAATTCTGCACTCCCTGTATAGTTTCCTGATTTACGAGGGAAAAGACTGCACTGTGGAGCCCCCCAACTGCCCAGAGTACATAGGGAGCAGCAGAAAGATTGTTTGGGACTTGGTGTCACCCTTGTTCGGAAAGGGGTACCATTTATATGTGGACAACTTTTATACAAGCGTGACACTTTTTAGACACCTCTTTCAGTTACAAATTGGTGCATCTGGCACCGTGAGATCTAATCGCCGGGACTTCCCCCAACGGCTTGTAGATACCCAACATAGACAGGGGGAGAGAGCCTGCTTGAGGTCCAACATATTGCTTGCCATGAGATGGAAGGACAAACGGAATGTTTTTGTTCTGACTTCCATTCACGCAGACACAGCAGTCCAAATTACTATGGCAACTGGTGTTGTTGAGAAACCCAGCTGTGTCCACAAATACAACCTTAAAATTGGTGGGGTGGACTTCAATGACCAGATGATGGTGCCGTACTTAATTTCCTGTAAGGCCAGGCGCTGGTAAAAAAGTGTCTGTATACTTATTTCAAATGGCTCTGTTCAACGCTTATGTGCTATGTGCTACAAAGCCTCTGAACGAACTGGATCCTTCCAGGAAGAGCTCATCACGGCCCTTCTGTTTTCAGGCAGTTCTGTGGCCTAACTTTCCAATTCAAATGCAGTGAGCCGGCTGCATGAGAGGCATTTTCTGGATGTCCTCCCGAGTACCCCTACCAAAAGATCACCCCAAAGAAGATGTTGTGTCTGTAGAAAACGCAGACATAGGCATGACACCCACTATTATTGTCCCTCCTGTTCTGACTAACCTGGTCTCTGTATCAGGGAATGTTTCCGTCGCTATCACACACTAGTGGAGTATTAACATAGGATACAGCATGGCACAGTCCTAGGGCACACTTTCAAACAGGGTCTCAAAAGATGAGATGGCCATCGCATTTTGAGAGACGCGAAACTGGAACCTTTACAGTTACAAATAAAAGTGTAATATATACATATATATAAAAAATAAAATAGCCAAAAATATTTGTCGTTTTATTGTTCTTCTCTCTCTATTGTTCTGCTCTGTTTTACTGTATTTTATGCTTAACTGTAATGTTTTATTGTTATTGTGTTTTATTGTGTTTGCTTTGCAGGTATGTCATTCTACTGTTATACCGTACTGTTACTGTGTTTTATTTTTTAACCATAGTTTACTTTGCAGGTACGCGATTCAGCTGCAGCACTGATTTATTGATTTTGACAGCAACAGGGTTTGCTCTCACGATACGTAAATCAGTGACTCCAGCACTGCAGGAGGTGATTTCACCACCACAGTTAAAAAAAGAGCATATATGCCAAAGCATAGGGCAGGGGTGGACATAGGGGTGGATTGCTTCAGCATATATTTTTGTTTACTTTTCTTGGCAGATATTTCTTTATCCACATCAAACGATGTGAATGGAGGAATCTGTTAGGTTCTTTTTTTTTGTTCAGCCCATGGGCTGAATGAAAAAAAAATAACAGCGCATATATGCCCATCATTAGAAGTGGGTGGATGCAGGACGGCATTCTAATGGTGGGTATACCACCGATTGATCAATATGAATGGAGGAATCTGTTAGGTTTTCTTTTCTCATTTAACCCACGGGTTGCATGAAAAAAAGAACATTACAATATATATCCAACAAGGACCAGTGACATACTGGTATGTTGCTGGACTTTGAGTGGTTATACTGGAATGAGGCCCGCAGGTTTAGGTTTCATTTTGGTAGCGTTCTTTTCAGCTGGCAGTCAGCTTTCATGTAAAAGCAATCCTAGCAGCTAATTAGCTACTAGGCTGCTTTTACAAGCAGTGGGAGGGAAAGTCCCCCCCCGCCATCTTCCATGGTTTACTCAGGCTCTCCTGTTCCACCGGGGAACGCGAGAATGCAGCCAGTGCGTCCACCAGCTGACCATAGAGCTGATCAGAGACCAAAATGGCTCCAATAATCTCTATGGCCTAAGAGCATTTCATTACTTCAGTTTCGCCAGATATAAACAACGTCATTGGGAAATTGGGAAAGCATCTCATCACACCCATCTTGGTGTGGTCAGATGCTTTAAGGGCTTAGAAGAGATCTATAAAAAACATAAAAATGATAAAAAACAAATAGAAATGAAAGGGACAGTGTAAAAATACATTTAAAAAAGCAAAATAAAAAAAAATTAAAGCATCTCTGTCCCCCCCGTGCTTGCGTGCAAAGGCAAACGCAAGCATCGGTCTCATGTCATATGTAAACAGCAATTGCATCATGCGTGTGAGGTATCACTGCAAATGTCAGATCGAGGGCAGTAATTCTAGCAGTAGACCTCCTCTGTAAATCTAATATGGTAACCTGTAGAGGCTTTTAAATGCTTTTAAAAATGTACATAGTTTGTCACTGCTGCACGGGTGTGTGCAATTTTAAAGCATATCATGCTTGGTATCAATATACTCGGCACAAGATCATCTTTTATATTTTACCAAACATTTAGTGTGTTTTTGTGAATTAAAATTCAAAAAAGTGTTTTTATTCCCAAAAAAATTGCATTTGAAAAATCACTGCACAAATACTTTGTGTAAAAATAATTGCAACACCCACCATTTTATTCTGTAGTAAGAAAAACAGGGAGGGGAGGCACCAACCTGAGTATAGTATTAAAATATTTTCTTTATTTGCACAAGATTAAAAAGACTTACCCCATTAAGAAGTTCCCTGTGGCCTCCTGTATGTAGGGAGGATCATCCACCCTGTACGCAAACATTTTGGCAAATACAGAAGGTTCATCGAACCGGAAAATGATGAACATGGTGTGCCAAGACACTTCCTGAAGGAACACCACAAATCCACTGCAGGCCTCCAGGTGTGGGTCATAGAGGCCATCCCCAGAAGATTTCCTGCTGCTCTGTCAGCAGGAAACATTCTGGATATATTCTGGAGATAGAGCAACACACCTTATTATAACTTACCACCCCCTCAGTTTTTTACTCCCCCCCAACATGTTATCTCACTGGTCCTTGCAGCGGTCCCCCATGAACAGTATCCACCATGAACATCTATGGGGTCCCTCTCCACAGGTGGGGGGTGGTGGTATATGTTATTCCCTCTTGATACTCTATCTTCATGTGTAATTCATATACAGATTGCTGTCAGTACCAGCATGCTCCTAATCCATACACTATAGAGACCTACCAGTGCCTCGGTCCGCTGCCCACATTTTCAGATAATATCTTTATCACTATTTTTATTGTTACTGCTACTTTTACTCTCATGTTGTAAAATCTTTTATTTTTAACATCCCCCTCCACTTGGTCTAAAAAAGACCGCCAGCCTCTTCAGTGTTTTTTAACGGTTTTACTCAAGCCGTCCATTCCAGCTTGTTGGAGGATCCTGTTCAGCTTCACAGCATTGCTGTGGAGCCCGCAGAGCAATGTACAGGGTGGGCCATTTATATGGATACACCTTAATAAAATGTGAGGGGGGAAACTTTTCAAGATGGTTGGTGACCATGGCGGCCATTTTGAAGTCGGACATTTTGAATCCAACTTTTGTTTTTTCAATAGGAAGAGGGTCATGTGACACATCAAACTTATTGGGAATTTCACAAGAAAAACAATGGTGTGCTTTAACGTAACTTTATTCTTTCATGAGTTATTTACAAGTTTCTGACCACTTAGAAAATGTGTTCAATATGCTGCCCATTGTGTTGGATTGTCAATGCAACCCTCTTCTCCCACTCTTCACACACTGATAGCAACACCGCAGGAGAAATGCTAGCACAGGCTTCCAGTATCCATAGTTTCAGGTGCTGCACATCTCGTATCTTCATAGCATAGACAATTGCCTTCAGATGACCCCAAAGATAAAAGTCTAAGGGGGTCAGATCGGGAGACCTTGGGGGCCATTCAACTGGCCCACGACGACCAATCCACTTTCCAGGAAACTGTTCATCTAGGAATGCTCGGACCTGACACCCATAATGTGGTGGTGCACAATGGGGACTTGCACAGCTATAGGCATCTACCTCAATGTAGTGCAAGGTGAGCCGACCTTATGCCCATGTCAGAAGCCGGTACTCCCGCACTGCATCTTGGTGGGTGCTGACTACCCACCGCCCCATACATTGCACAATACGATACAGCAGCAATCATTTTCGGCCAGTGGTCATGGTGTGATGCTGGTTCATCTGTATATATAATTTTTTTTTATGCCTCTATATAATTATCTATGGTCAAGCCAATCTGTTCCTTTGGCTCTGAGAGTCATTATATGAACTCTCTCTTCGTGATTTTTGGTTGTGGCTTTTGCCACATAGTTTAGCTCTATTCAGCGGTGCCACTACGTCATACATTGATGACTGTTTTTGTTAATTGTTAGTCTGCTCTTATATATTTACCTTGACATGATTCACAATTTGTATTAAACATTAAATATAATATACATCATACAAATGAACTCAAAAGTCTTTTTGCTTCTCCCATATTTCAGCTGATTTTGACTCCTGTCACGTTACTACTTGGCTCCTGGTTTATTTTGGTTCCAATAGCACATTCACATGTGAGTTCTCACCCCCATTTTTTCCTTTGGAGCTTGTTAAAGGAGCCCACTGCACTGGACTGATGTATTGGGTCCACTATAGCTAAGTGACGGTTTTTCATATATTTTTCTGTCCTCTATGTTGTTCTTTTAGTGGTTTTGGCTATTTTTGGCCTCAGACAGTTCCACTTTGGACCTCGTACCATCATCAGGACACTCAGGGGCACCGCCGTGGCTCAAAGGGTGAGTCCTTGGCCATCTGTGACATCACAAAGCTGGGTTGGCCTTACAAGATGAATGCACACTTTCTCTATATGCTCATAATTGTTCATGTCTATTGCATTGCTTATGATGACTCTCTATTGTTCTATAGTCTGCAACAATCTTCATTCAATAGTCCCCTGAAGAAGCTGGGATCAGTGAAACATGTTGGGACACCACCTTACAAGACTGTTGTAACGTCTGTAGCTGCTATTAGAGTGTCTGTGCCTTATGTATCATACACCATGAACCATTGCTTTTAATTTCATGTGCTATATTTTAATTAGAAATCATTAAAATATTACCTTTTATCATGTCTGTTTGAAATGTTTTGTAAGCACCACAAAAATCCCCACTTACCTTAGACCTTTTGGTCTAGCTCCCAATATATGACTAAAATTGAGCTTATTGGATTATTTTAACAACAAAAAGTAGAGAATATCATTTTGTTTTCAAAGTTTTCGGTCTTTTTTTGTTTATATCGCAAAAAATAAAAATCCCAGAGGTTATCAAATACCACCAAAGGAAAGCTCTATTTCTGGGGGGAAAGCATTGCATGACCGTGCAATTACCAGTTAAAGCAGTGCAGTGCCAAATTTAAAAAAGTGCTCTGGTCATTAAGGGAGTAAATCCTTCTGGAGCTGAAGTGGTTAATTCAGATAGATCATTAAGATAAAAAAAAAAAAACTTCAGGCTTTAGAAACAGTTTGGAGCCACAGCTACCATCACCTGATGTTATTCATGTCATATTCAGACTAATAATAATTAACCACTTGCCGACCGCAGTCTGACGGCGACAGAGTGGCTCGTTATCGCAAACCACCGTCACATGACGGCGGCTGCGATAACTAGTGCTGTGAGCGTGCGCGCGCCGCCGGAAGCGTGCTCGCACGCTCACTGTGTCCGGGGGGGGGGGGGGGCAGGGAGCGGGTAGGGCGGACTCGATTGCCGCTGGCTACCCGTGATGGCCCCCCCGGAGTGAGAGAATGGAGGTCTGTATAAGTAAACACGGATCTCCGTTCTCATAGAGGGGGAAGGGCGGTCCTGTATATGGAAGCCGTGATCATCCCATTCCCCCAGCCAGGCCAGCCCACATACAGTTAGAACACGCCCAGGGAACACAGTTAACCCTTAGAGCGCCCCCTGCAGGTTAACCGCTTCACTGCTAATGGCATTTACACAGTAATCCGTGCATTTTTATAGCACTGATCGCTGTATAGATGCCAATGGTACCTAAAAAGTGTCAAAATGGTCCGATATGTCCGCACCAACATCGCAGCACCGCAAAAAATCGCAGATCGCCGGCATTACTAGTAAAAAATAAAAAAAATGAAAAAAAAACAGAAATGAATTCTCATCGTCCGTAAACGTGGCAACTTTTACGCAAACCAATCAATAAACGCCAATTGTGATTTTTTTTTTACCAAAAATATGAGAAAGAATCTAAATCGGCCAAAACCGATGGAAAAAAATGTTTTTTTATTTTTTTTTGGGATTTGTATTTTAGCAAAAAGTAAGAAATTTGTTTTTTTTTGCAAAATTGTTGCTCTTATTTTGTTTATAGCGGCGATCAGAAATGACGCAGAGGTGATCAAATACCACCAAAAGAAAGCTCTATTTGTGGGAAAAAAGGGACGCAAATTTTGTTTGGGTACAACATCGCACGACCACGCAATTGTCAGTTAAAGCAACGCAGTGCCGAATCGCAAAAAGTACTCTGTCCTAAAGTGGGAAATCCTTCCGGGGCTGAAGTGGTTAATAATGCTATGATCACCAACTCAAATCTCTTATTAGCTGTGGTGGTTTTACATACCTTTCAAGGGTTCAAGAGTAGTAGCTTCCTCAGTTGCATTATAATGCCTCCTATGATGCAGTTATGATCAGTACCTAGTACATGCAAAGCACAAAGCTACATAAAGTTCCTGTACCTACTTTATCTCAGCCCACTGCTGGAAACTGCTAAAAATCCTAATACTGGCTTGGTTAAAGTTAGCTTTTGCATAGGACTGGTGGTAAGTCGCTCAAGCAGAGTACCGCATTGTGGAAGGCAAGATTGCAACCATGTGCCCTATACCTGGCAGTTTCTGTTTTTGCTCTGAACCCCAGCAGCAGATTGAAGAAACTAAAAATTGGCACCTTATGGGGTTACTATACAACCTTTTTGTCATTTTACCTTGCATGAGGGTCCTTTCACGCGGGCGTCATCCACTCAATCACTTTTTGTGCTGTTTAAAAACAGATGAATACTGATTCATCGTCAGGTCAGCTCAGTTTACATCCACTTTTTGATATGTTGGTCTATCTTGGACCATTGTAAGTATGCATGTTCTATAACTAGTCGATCCCTATGGAAGCTGAAAATCACTGTAGCAGGCATGGCTATTGCAGTGATCATTGCTAGCTTCCGGGTCCTGTGTCGACTGGCTGCCCGGCTGCTTAGTGAACACAGGAGGTTGTTCGCCCGGCACGGGCACCATTCGGAGTACGCATTGTGTTTTATTTTTAAAGAATGCAAAGTGTTTTCTGATTGGACGAGATAGAGAGGTGGAACAGTGATATCACAATCACCTTGTCCAATCAGAGAATGCTTTCCAAGATTTATCATGACTATAGTTTTACTTTCATGCCTGCTGGAAGGAGAAGGAAAGGCAACATTTATATATGATCCTATATGCTTAAAGTGGTTATAAACCGCAACATATACCTAGAAGAAGCAAATCCTCCTACATAAGTTGTACCCGTTTATCTGCTGCCATCACCCCTCTTCATCCGTTCAAAGTACAGAATTTTGACAGAATTTTTGTGCTTCAGAAGTCAGGGGGCAGTGATGTGACACCAAACACTGCACATCATAGAGCAGACTGCTGAGTGTAATCTGCAATCTGAGTGGAGAATGGGGACACATGAGGAAACATGAACAGCGCTGAGGCAATAAATCACCTGTTGTGTGCTGGGGGGGGGGCAGGGCCATCTCTTGGGATTGCTTACTGTTGGTATAGACTGTCAGACACGCAGATAGCAAATGAATGAGAGAAGATACAGAAATCATACTAGGTGCTTTGGATAGAGGCAGTTACACACTATAGTGTATATGCTTTGTTCATTTTTCATTTTTTCATTTACAACCACTTTAACATTCCATGTTGAGTGAAAAAATAGTATATCCATTTTGCCTAGTTTGGTTTTGCATAATGATCTCGTACCATTAAGGCTCTACCACTACAATCCAAAGCCTGGACATCATATGATATCCTTAGAAAGAAAAAAAAAACAATACAAAAAGGCATCAGTAAGCAGAAAAAAACTAAATAAACTGAAACATGCTTGATATGATTGTAGCAAGGTGTCAGGACCTCATTGCAATTCCTTGGGACAATTCTGCTTCCGGGTGCTAATAGATGTACACAATTTATCTGTGTAGGGACTTTTCTAAGGGGAGCCTGGCATATGACTTTAAATTCAAAATACTAACAATGAGCTACAAAGCCATCCACAACTCTGCTCCCAGCTACATCACCAACCTAGTCTCAAAATACCAACCTAATCGTCCTCTTCGCTCCTCTCAAGACCTCCTGCTCTCCAGCTCCCTCATCACCTCCTCTCATACTTGCCTCCAAGACTTCTCCAGAGCCACTCCCATCCTCTGGAACTCCCTACCCCAATCTGTCAGACTGTCCCCAAATCTATCCACCTTCAGGCGATCCCTGAAAACTTTTCTCTTCAGGGAAGCCTATCCTGCCACCACCTAACAACTATACTTCTTATTTTCTCAATCAGCTCACCCCCCACAGTTATTGCCCTTTCGTATCATTTAACCCTCCCTCCTAAATTGTAAGCTCTAATGAGCAGGGCCCTTTGATTCCTCCTGTATTGAATTTTAGGGGGAGCTGCCTTAACCCCCCCACTCAGCAAGATGGTTAGAAGACATCCAAATATGGGACAGGGCTTTCCAAAGGCATCAAGCTAGTCATTAGAACTGTAATGATCACTGATGAAATAATTTATATCTCAGCCTGGTTTTCATAACTTTCTTCTGAGTCTGTTATTGAGATCTTTTTTGCACTTCTTGTGCCTTTTAAAATGGCCTTTACAGAGGAGAGAAATATAAAAGATAAGAATTTGCCATTTGGTCCCTCCTCAACCAACCAAAAGAGGAATTCTGAACCATATAGAATAATTACATCTGCCTTCTTCTTAACCCCACTAGAGGAGGTTGCACCAAGAAGAATCTATGCAGTGTCCCTCAAATATCTCAATCTAAAATTCCTTCTATAAAGTGTATAGACAGTGATATCTAGGTAATAGACAGGTTTTATGACCTGCAATAAATATGTGCTGAGCTATGAATAGCATCAGCCTCTCCTATTCAGTTCTTCAGCGAAGCAGGTCAGATCAGGTAAAAGAAATGTAGTGTGCAGAGATTGTGTTGAACGGGTTGTGAAATCATTCTATTATTGATACAAAAATGCTAGCATACACTTCAGCTCTTCTGCTTGACCATCCATTATTAATTCAGATCTGGACAAGTGTTGTACCTATCCACTTGCCCTGCAAACTGTTACCGATAAGGGTTACAAGCAGACACAAGGCACTCATAAGCACATCATGAACAATGAGAGATCAGCTTCGGTGTCACTGCAATCAATGCAGGTCCATGCTGATGGGGGTCTGAATGGGGCCAGGATCCATTGCCGGACAAGGTCATCTAGACCCCGGACAAACACGGCAAACTGTAGACATGTGCAATTAGTTTCGTTCCGCATTCATTTTTTAATTAATTTTGACAAATTTGTTAATTCGGAAGTATCCGTATTAACAAAAATCAGTTTACCAAATCTTTCTGAATATTCGTAAATTCGAATAGTTGAATATTCATAAATTCGTAAATTCTAAAATTTGAATATTTGGAAATTAGAAAACCCGAAAATTCGAAAATCTGAAATAATAACTAACTATAATAACTTAACTATTACTAACTATTAAATTATAGGTGTTGAAATTTCCTTTCAAATTTGGCTGTTAGTGAACATAACAAATACAAATTTATCCGAAGTTATTCCCCGACTTGTTCATTCCCCAACTTGTTCAGGGTAGGTGGTACACTTTGTTGGGGGGCGGCGCCGGCTCTTGACCTTTGACCTCTGGGGACCCGCCTCCTGACCTTTGATCTTTGGGGGAGGTCCCTGTTCCAATCCCTGAGTCCTAGCCTTTTTCTTAAAGGGAAAACCCTAACCCCTAACCCTCTAACCCTAACCCTAACCCCTAACCCTAACCCTAGCCCTAACCCTAAGGGACATTTGACCTTTGACCCTAACCCTAAGTGGATCTCCACTTGGTGTCTCCCCCACCCTAAAACCCCTGCCTTTCCCAGATCCCGCTCGGTTTGTTGGATTAGGGGGAAAAAAAAGGGTCCAAAAAATTTTTTGAATAATTCGTAACTTCAGATAAAGGAAATTCCAATACCTATAATTTAATAGTTAGTTATCATTAGTTAGTTAGCTAGTTAGTTATTATTTCGGATTTCAAAACTTACAAATTTAAGAATTTTTGAATTTACGGATTTTAATATTTACGAATTTATGAATTTTCGAATTTACGAATCGTGGTCATAATGAATGACCCAAAAAACGAATGAAATGAAAACGAAAATGAACACATTTTTCAGCAGTGCACAAGTCTACCAAACTGTGCCCCCCCCCCCCATGTATGAGCATTATGTGTCAGAAAAAATCCACCCTCCCAGCATAAATCTTTGCCCCATCCCCCAAATCCCCCCAGCACAAATGTTCCCCCAAAAATAACCCCTCCTAGCACAAATTCTCCACCCTTCAAATTTCCCCTATGAGTACACATCCTCTGTCCCCTCTCCAAATCCCCCTCCCAACACAAATTCCCCACATCCCCCTACTAGCATTTGGTGAGCTCTTGTAACATAGGGCTGAAAATCCATGCTTATAGCATCCTATGGTACCATCTTCAGAAAAAAGGCGTTGTCCTTGGGCTGTGAGCATGTTTGTGCTGTTAGTCCCCAGGGTGTTTTTCAGTACATGTGGCCTTGCAGAAACAATCATGCTAAATAATTGAATAGCTTTACATGGGTCCTAATTCTTCATGGCTAGAATATAATGCCATGACCATTTTAGAATTGTCTATAAGTGCTGAAAATATTTTCCTTGTTGTTTACAGATTGTCATCCCCTTCTAGATACAATATAATGAAGGGTAAATTGCCACAAATCATTTACATAAAGTTTCAAAAGGGGATCTATTTCCCCTAAAGAGGTTCAGTTATCAAGTGAAGGAACTTGTGGCTTAACTGTCAGCTATTACCAGTCATCACGTACACAATATATTAGCATTATTATTGTGGCAAAGAGTTTTTTCTTTTTGAGCATGCTTCCACATCATGGCGGCATTGGACCATCTCAACTTGAAGAAATTTGATTTACTTGAAGGGATCTAACTTTGCTGAATAAGCAGGGTTATGAAATTACTTCTGTGCCTGGATATAATATGTCACCTTCAAACTTCAGGGAAGGCGAGATTGAAGCACCACACCAAATTTTATTCATTCAGACACAGATTTATTCCAAGGTAAGCTGAGATAGACATTGTCACAGAGCTAACGCGTTTCGGCGACTCAACACTTCCCTTTCATCAGGCATAAAATGCTGGATACCGGATTTTGTTTGCTTCTCCCAGTCAGAGCATTGAGGAGAGCCAGGTCCCAAAACCCTTTGACTGGCTGGGAGTATCTACACGGATTATGTGGCCAGGAAGTCCCCAGAACAATGATGTGTCTGCGAGAACATTGTGTCGGACAGATAGCGCAGACACACCTTCACCAGCCGAGGATGTGGAACTCTTCTTGGGCTTATTTCTTACCTTCCCCTGGCTGGTCCTTGAGAGCTGCATGAAGCCGCATTTGACCGTTTTGCCCTGGCTACTACCCACTTTATATTATTAACTTTTTATACTATTTCCGCCGAAGATGTGCCACTTGGTAACCTAGATCCAAGCTGGATCTGGGGTGGGATATTTAGAAAGGACTGGTATAATGTAATTTATGTATACTGGCCTGTGGAACTGTTTCTGGGCATCCTGGTGCCCTGGCTAATTAAGACTTATTGTGGACATGTTTCCCAGACAAGGGAGGCAGGGTGGGGGATTTTTGTGACTACTAGCCATACTGATACGATTTGTCTAGATGCTTAGCTGTTAATTTGATTCATGTTTTAAGAATGCATTGTCATGTTTTTACTGGTTGTACATCTTATCTATACTAATTCTCTCAAGAGGGAAACATCCTCCTGGTGATATACAGTATGTGCTTGGGTTTTAATAAACAGTCATTCCTTTGGTTTTACCTCAACATCTTGCCTGCATATGATGCTTGG
The DNA here is from genome assembly GCA_018402905.1 of Glandirana rugosa. Taxonomy (NCBI): domain Eukaryota; kingdom Metazoa; phylum Chordata; class Amphibia; order Anura; family Ranidae; genus Glandirana; species Glandirana rugosa. Next base: position 450,958 of record BLSH010528090.1, read on the forward strand.
GGTAAAGGGCTGGTATTACCTATCAGTTGGCTGGAAGGGTTTGGAGGCACCGTTTGGCAGAGGCACCCATTTAGGGTGTCCGGAGTCTGTCACAATCAGTACAGGTTCAAAATTTTAAAAAAACTTGAACTGAGGAAGTTGTGCCCAAAAAGGTCAAGCAGAGGGTAAGTGACTGGTCCCCGGCGTTGTCTTTAGGCTCCATACTATGTCTAACTACTGTACCTTGTTTTTCACTGTATCTTCATGTTGAGTTGTTCATTTGGTGAAGGCAGGGCGTTGGATCCCTTTATCAGAACTCCCCTCTGATGACCAGGGATTTGATGACTCACTGAGGAATAATCAAGTAGCAGCAGGAGAGATGCGAAAAGTTCAGATCTATAGAATGAATGAGAAGTAGGGAGGTCCTTAGGCATGGCCTTCACTCCTGCAAAGAGAACATTAAGCAGCACAGAAGTTACATCACCAAATCTCACTACAAGTCACCTGATAGCAGTCTTAGGCAGCAGTGCCTTAGATGATCTCACACTGCAGGTATACAGCTATGAGGCTGTAGGCAGAGGAAGTGTATTGCTTCTTTTCAGTTCGATTTTTATGGTATTACTTAGGCACAACTATTATTTCAAGATGTTACCAATAAAGGCAAATCTTACATTTTTAAAATCAGGTCCATTTTACAAATATTACTGTGTTCAGCCAATAATGATTAGAAATATAGCTGACAATTGTGGCCCAGACTGCAGATTCTACACCCATTAGGGGCAGAAGCGCAAAAATGGACAAGTTTTAAAAATGTTGGGATCCATCCAGTTCCCAGCTATTGCAATACCTACATAAGAACATGCATAACGGGGGTAGGGGAGTACCCTTTCATCTTACATCCAGGGTGTAAAAGGTTTAAATTGTTCAGAAACATCACGGCTTGCCCATCTTCACCATTTCCTGTTGCTAACATACAGCTCGTACCATCAAACAAAATTCTAATAGCCCTTAAGGCGCCTCCAGGTAGTAATAGTCATTTTTCTGTTATTACGTCACATAGTGTGTCTCAGCGTGTCTCGGTGTGTAATGTTTTCTGCTGAGTACACCGCTTTACCGGAAAGCTATTTTTGTGCCTAATTCACTTGATTTGTTTATAAAGTGCCTTTGCGCTGAGGATGTGACTTTCAGAGCAGCACGTCCTAGCAGACTCGTCTCTCGCTGATTTTATTAGCGAACATGATGTAATTCTGCCCCCTCTAGTACCGAGGTGTAATGTGTAATGCCTCTATGCATTCATGCACTACTTATATTCAAAGCTCACACATGACACCAACTGCTCGGGTTCTTGTGTCTATGCAAATGCCTGTTTTTTTAAGCAGAACTCCTGCAGTGGCACATGTGACAGACACTTCTTTGCAGCAGGAGGGGGTGGAGAAAATGCCATAAAGAGGATTCGAGAGGATGGAGGCTCCTATAAAGAGGATTCACACTAGAAAAGCTGATGTCTTCATGCTGCTTTGCCTGCAATCTCCCCAGAGCACTAAAATCCTTAAAGAGGTCATGAAGCTGTGGATAAATTCAGGAACACTGTCCCACAGCATTACAACAATGGTATACATATAATAATATTGTATTTGGAGTCTTTTTTTAGGGGGGGGGGGTGAATTTTTACCATTAATTAAATCTGAGTTCTAAACACTGTATTGTAAACTTAAAGTGAAACTATGGGCAAAATCAAAAATGACATACACGATACAGTCTGTCACTAGCATTAACACAGCAGGTTTTGTTTTTCTGAGCCCCACTTGCTTTATTTTCTGGTGATCCGGCCGGCAAGTCTGTTATTTTTCAACTTCCTTAGCAGACAAAGCTGTCCAGCATAAGAAGTCAGAGGGTTGAGACAAATTATGTTCCATTGACAGGGGTGCTTACAAATGGTCAGCTTTTGTTCATTTATGTAAAACCTTTATCCCAAAAGTGAAAAAAAAAATGATTGCTGTCCTGCTTAAAAATTGTTAACTGGAGTTTGGATTTAATGTGTTAGTCACTTATGTAAAGTTTATCTACTAAGCCATCTAAAACTACCCTCTCCACTGATTAACAATGCTGCTGTCCAAGGGTGGCTACCTTACTCCTCCGTATATACGACAGAGTGAATGTAGCCACCTTAAAGAGGAGCTCCAGGCTCCTGTAGAAAAAATTAAAAGTCAGCAGCTACAAATACTGTAGCTTCTGAATTTTAATATTAGGACACTTACCTGTCCACGAATCCAGCTGTGTCTTCACCCAAGCCGATTTTTCAATTGATTCTCGGGTACTGCCCCCACCATTTCCTATAAGGGAAACTGACAATTTCCTGTAAAGTTCCTGTGAAGCAGCCAACTCCCTACTGCTCACGCGCTTTGTGAATTGTCCAGCGGTGGGGGAAGAAGGAGGGGGCTGAACTTCCGGGTGTCTGCTGAGCTACAAAGTCACCTGAAACTAGGAGCGGGTACCTGTCAAAACCTGGTACCCAGCGGAGGGAGGAGGAAGCAAACAAGCAGAGCTTCCTCTTTTGGGTGGAGCTCTGCTTTAAGATAGAAGTTGTGTTATTGGCCAAATCACCAGGTATAAATAAAGGGATAAAAGCCTGAAAAAAAAAAACTAATGCAACAACCACATTTAAAGACTAGTAAGCTAAAATATTTAGCATTTTGGGTTTAGTTACACTTTTATAAATGACAATTATAAGCCTGATGTCCATCATAAGATTGGCAGAATCTCAAGAAAAGCCAAAACCGATTACTGACAAAATCATTAGCTACGTGCTGGCCTCATTTCTGCTTAATTTGAAAATGAACAACTTAAAGACCTTTGACGCTGGTCATTGGCTCAGATTGTCTCTGAATCCTGCCTTATCAGGCAAAATTTGAGCTGTGGGTGGCCCTGCAAGCGACACTTGACTCAACAAAAGTGGATTTAAATAATGACTGAGCCAGTTGGAAAATTATTGATCAAATAGTGACTGCAGATGCCGATATAGCAGCTACCTGAATGCGATAACTGACTGTGTAGATTCCTCAATCCACTCTGTTAATGTGGATTGAGAAACAATCAATCTTCTCTTGTTCAGCTTGCAGATCGACACTTGTTTGGCTACTCTAACTCTAGCTATATGTTTCTCTTTTTGTTTTAGACAGAGTGAAAAAGTTAAAGTTATGTATCTGGCTGTGACCCATTTCCCTTATTTCCTTCCTTTGTGCCATACATACAAGGCACCCTTGAAGAACACAGAAGGCACCCCAGGGTGCCTTGGAACCCTGGCTGAAAAAGGGTGATATATAGGCAAATCTTATTGTGTGGATCATCTACACGTAATAGGTGAGGTATTGCTTCTAAATTAATTTCCCAGGTATGGCTAAATCAATAGAGATGAATGACTAGCAAATATGCATCATGCTGATTTAAAGCAAAAATGTAAATGTATTCCACCAAAAATGTTTTTAGCCCCCAGCTCCACCCTATTGCTGCTCGTCTGTATTTTTTTTTTTTTTATATTTATAAAAATACAACAGAGATGGATGACTTTTCCTCTACAAATAACTAGATGCATAATAAGCTCTTTAGTGACCCACCCCAGCAGTGTCAATGGATATTACGATTTTGAGTGAACTAACTCTTTAATTTCAAGAGTTAATATTCTCATTCCCATGAGACCAGAAAAGAACGAATATACACTGAACAGCTATAACTTTATGACCACTGACAGGTTAAGTGAATACCATTGATTATCTCGTTACAATGGCATCTGAAAGTCAGTGGGATATATTAGGCAGCAAGTAAATATGTTGTCCATGAGGTATATATACTATGATTACTAGATTACTGTATCTTGCCAGGAAACTTCTTACACGTTTTTGGATAGCTGCCACTGTGCCCACAAGAGCCCAATGGGTGGCATATGTAAACTCTCTCCTCCTCAGAGAACAACTAGCATACAAACATCGCAAAGCAACTAGAAAGTTTGACAGTATATGGCAGAATTGGTTGGACAACCCTAGTCTTGCCCCCCCACAACTAGTGATGGACAGATTGCTACAGCTCTAACCGTTGATGCAACCCCCCCCCTCCTTTTTTTCCTTCTTTCTTCCCTTTCCTTCCCTTTTCTCTTTGTTTGTTTTTCTCCATTTTCCCTGTTGTGTACCTTCCTCTGGTTGTTACCTGGGCTTGGGGCCCTCTCAATTTTATCAGCTATGGAGAATTGTCATTATCCATTCCATGTGCCCCTAGCCATGTTCAGGAGATATGTTTCTCCCCCTATAGTTATGTCCCCTGTTCGTTTTAAAAAAAAAAAGTATATGCAATGTGATAAAATGACTGAACATTCTGTCGCTATGATTGGAGGCATGTGTTATGTATACTTCCCTAATGCCGCTCTCTGTATTTGATTATTGTATATTACAGTAATCTAATATTCTTGTCAACCAATAAACAAGTTTTGATTAAAAAAAAAATTTTGTCCATGAAGTTGATGTGTTGAAAGCAGAAAAATGGACATCACAGTTTCTTGTGTATGGAACTGTGTAGCCACAGACTGGTCAGGGTGCCCATGCTGACTTATGTCCTAAGCCATAAGAGCCTACAATGGGCATATGAGCATCAGAACTGGACCACGGAGCAATGGAACAAGGTGGCCTGGTCTGATGAACCATGTTTTTACATTATGAGGATCACCAGATGTGTGTACGATGTTTACCTGGGAAGAGATAGCACCAGGATGCAGTAAGCAAAGAAGACAAGCCAGCAGAGGCAGTGTGATGCTTTGCGCAAATGTTCTGCTGGGAAACCTTGAATCCTGTTATTCAGGTGGATGATACTTGATACACACCAAGTACATAAACATTGTTGCTGACCAAGTACACCCCTTTGTGAAAATGGTATTCCCTGATGTCAGTGGCCTCTTTCATCAGGATAATGCATCCTGCCACACTGCAAAAAAAGGTTCAAGAATGGTTTGAGCAAATTTGAGGTGTTAACTTGGCCTCCAAATTCTCCAGATCTCAAACCAATCGACTATCCATGGGATGTGCTTGAAAAACAAGTCTGATGCACAGAAGCCCCATCTTACAGGACTTAAAGGATCTGTTACTGACGGCTTAGTGCCAGACACCACATCATACCTTCAGAGGTCTAGTGGAGTCCATTCCTTGATGGGTCAGGGCTGTTTTGGCAGCAGAAAGAGCTTTTTTGGCAGCAAAAAGAAAGACCTACTCGATATTAGGTGGGTGGTCATAAAGTTATGGCTGATCATGTACAGTATTTCCTCTGTAGAATATCCTAAACCATAAGGCCTCTTTCACACAGGAAATTCAATCAGGCCCACCTGTCAGTTTTTCAAGCTGATCTAAAAGGAAGATCTTTGCTAATCTAGTAAGCTGACATACATACATTTACATCCAATTGCCGCCTAGTTCATATATGTTAAAAAAAAAAAAGGAGAAGGTCTGTGCCCTTTTCCATTTTTTAGATATTAACAGGTAGTCAGATCTGCCTGCCTATAGAATTAACACAGGCCTGCTAAGCTCTAAAAGCGCAAAATTGAGCAGATACAGACAGGGCTGCTGTTATAAATCATGGGGCCCCATACAGTCTGTCTCTTATAC
>BLSH010528090.1:475063-487104 GCA_018402905.1 Glandirana rugosa
ACTAAAATCTGGACAGATTATTGTTCTAAAATCACCACATACTGCTATAGGGAGAGGTTCCTGCTGTTGCTGTAAGGGACAGATTATTGTTCTAAAATCATCTCCTACTGCTATAGGTAGAGGTTCCTGCTGTTGCTGTGAGGGACAAATTATTGTTCTAAAATCATCCCCTAGTTCTATAGGGAGAGGTTCCTGCTGGTGCTGTGAGGGACAGATTTTTGTTCTAAAATCATCACATACTGCTATAGGGAGAGGTTCCTGCTGGTGCTGTGAGGGACAGATTATTGTTCTAAAATCATCTCCTACTGCTATAGGGAGAGGTTCCTGCTGGTGCTCTAAGGGACAGATTATTGTTCTAAAATCATCTCATAGTTCTATAGGGAGAGGTTCCTGCTGGTGCTGCGAGGGACAGATTATTGTTCTAAAAATAATCTCCTAGTGCTATAATGAGAGGTTCCTGCAGGTGCTGTGAGGGACAGATTATTGTTCTAAAATCATCTCCTACTACTATAGGGAGAGGTTCCTGCTGGTGCTGTAAGGGACAAATTATTGTTCTAAAATCATCTCTTAGTTCTATAGGGAGAGGTTCCTGCTGGTGCTGTAAGGGACAGAATATTGTTCTAAAATCATCTCTTAGTTCTATAGGGAGAGTTTCCTGCTAGTGCTGTGAGGGACAGATTATTGTTCTAAAATCATCACATACTGCTATAGGGAGAGGTTCCTGCTGTAAGGGACAGCTTATTGTTCTAAAATCATCTCCTAGTTCTATAGGGAGAGGTTCCTGCTGCTCCTTTGAGGGACAGATTATTGTTCTAAAATCATATCATACTAGTGTAGGGAGAGGTTCCCGCTGTTGGTGTGAGCGGTGCATTTCTTGCACAAAAATAAAAAGTGCGTCTACGTTGCTGTTTTCAAAAAAAAAGAAGAATTTATTATTTTTTTTGTATTAATAAATAGTGCTACATAGTACATTTGTGGGCAGAATGAGGAGAGCGTCAGATAAGGGACGTGGTCGTGGTGCTACTGGTGCTGCTGGTGTTGGTGGTGTTGGTGAAGTTCCCGTTGCAAGAAGATGACGTGGTCCATTTGTGCCAGCTACATGCACAAGTGAAACACCTTCTTCAGGACCAGTAGCCGATAGAACTTTCAACGTTATATAGTAGGCCAGAATGCCGCTCAACAAATGGTGCAGCCAGAACAAGTATAGGCGATAGTAGATTGGGTTGCTGACAATGCCTCCAGTCCCTTCACATTGTCTCCCACCCGGTCCCTTGATGAAAGCTCAGAGTTGGCACCTGAACCCCATGGCCATCTGTCTTTCCCCTCAGCCCCTTGTAAATCAGCCAAGCAGTCTGAGCCCCAAGTCATGCAACAGTCTCTTATGCTTTTTGATGACTCTCCTGGTGTGCTTTCCGTGGGCCATCCACATAGCCCTGCCCCAGAAGTTGAAGACATTGAGTGCACCGATGCCCAACCACTTCTGTTGCAGGATGAGGACATGGAAACACCAGCGCAGCCCGTCTCTGATGATGACGAAACACAGGTGCCAACTGCTGCAGCTTTCCACAGTGTGCAGACTGACAAGAAGGGTGAAGGGTGGGTGGAAGATGATGTGGAGGAGGATGATGAGGTCCTAGACCCCACATGGAATGAGGGTCATGCGAGTGATGTGTGCAGTTTGGAGGAAGAGGTGGTGGTCGCACAGAGGCACCAGCACAGCAAAAGAGGAAGCAGGTTGCAAAAGCGGAGGGACTGTCCCCTAGACAGTACGCCTGCTACTACCCACCGCACCCAGAGACCTAGCACACCAAAGGCAGCTCAAAGGAGTTCCCCGGCATGGCAGTTCTTCAGATAATGTGCTGACGACAAGACACAAGTGGTTTCCAGGCTGTGCAATAAGAGCCTGAAGCGAGGCATAAATGTTCTAAACCTGAGCACAACCTACATGACCAGGCATCCAAATTCAAAGCACTTGCTGCAGTGGAATAAGTACCTCAAAATCAAAGAAAGTTCTCGGCCTCCTCCTACTTCCTCTTCTGCTGCTGCCTCGGCCTCTTCCTCCACCTCTACAGTGCCAGTGTCACCTGCCACCCAGCAAACAGAGCATGTGACAGCAATGCCACCATGTCCGCCACCGTTCCCAAGCATTTCCACACGGTCCCATGGAAGCTTACAGCTTTCCATCTCCCAAACACTCGAGAGAAAGAGGAAGAACCCCCCTACCCACCCACAATCCCTGGCCCTGAATGCCAGCATTTCCAAATTCCTGGCCTTTGAAATGCTGTCATTCCGTCTGGTGGACATAGACAGTTTTAAAAACCTGATGGCGGTGGCTGTCCTACAGTATGTGGTTCCCAGCCGCCACTACTTTTCCAGGCGAGCCATCCCTTCCCTGCACAAACAAGTCGGGGACAATATCAAGTGTGCACTGCACAACGCCATCTGTGGCAAGGTCCACATAACCACTGATACATGGACCAGTAAGCACGGGCAGGGACGCTATATCTCGCTTACTGCACACTGGGCAAATGTAGTGGCGGGTGGGTCTGAGCCGGCTAGCCACTTGGCGCATGTCCTTCCACCACCGAGGATTGCAGGGCATTTCTCTTTGCCTCCTGTTGCCTCCTCCTCCTACTGCGCTTCCTCCTCCTCTACCACCACCTCATCCGCTCAGCGTAACACCTTCACCCCCAACTTCAGCCCATCCAGGGGGAAACCACAGCAGGCTGTTTTAAAATTGATATGTTTGGGGGATAAACCCCACACTGCGCAGGAGCTGTGGACGGGCATTGAACAACAGACCGATGAGTGGTTGTTGCCACTGAGCCTCAAGCCCGGCCTGGTGGTGTGCGACAATGGGCGAAATCTTGTAGCGGCTCTGGGCCTAGCCAGTTTGACGCACATCCCTTGCCTGGCACATGTGCTGAATTTGGTGGTACAGAAATTTCTAAAAAACGACCCGGATATGTCAGAGCTGCTGCAGAAAGTGTGGGCCGTCTGTGCACACTTTCGGCATTCTCACCCTGCTGCTGCTCGCCTGTCTGCGCTGCAGTGGAACTTCGGCCTTCCCGCTCACAGCCTCCTATGCGGCATGCCCACAAGGTGGAACTCCACCTTGCACATGCTGCAGAGACTGTGCGAGCAGCAGCAGGCAATAGTGGAGTTTCAGCTGCAGCACGCACGGGTCAATCACTCTGCGGAACAGCACCACTTCACCACCAATGAGTGGGCCTCCATGAGAGACCTGTGTACCGTATTGCGGTGTTTCGAGTACTCCACCAACATGGCCAGTGCCGATGACGCTGTTATCAGCGTTACTATCCCACTTCTATGTCTCCTTGAAAAAACACTTCGGGCGATGATGGAAGAGGATGTGGCACAGGAGGATGAGGAGGAGGAGGAAGAGGGATCATTTCCACGGTTATCAGGCCAGTCATTCACAAGTGGCTCGGAGGGTGGGTTCCTGCACCAGCATAGGCCAGGTAAAAAATATTCAAGCTAGGGCACAATTCTGGAGGATGAGGAGGACGAGGAAGATCATGAGGAGGAGGAGGAGGAACCGCAGCAGGGTGACACCCAACGCAGCTCGTGGGCATTACTGGAGCGTGGCCGGGGGGATATGGAGGACACAGATGATACACCTCCCACAGAGGACAGCTTGTCTGGGCAGCCTGGCACACATGGCCGACTACATGTTGCAGTGCCTGAGCCGAGTTGCCCCCGTTGTAACTTGTGCCGATTACTGGGTGGCCACCCTGCTGAATCCCTGTTACAAGGACAACGTGCCGTCCTTAATTCCCTCACTGGAGTGTGATCGGAAGATGCACGACTACAAGCGCACACTGGTAGAGGCGCTGCTGAGGGCATTCCCAAATGACACCGGGGGTTCAGTGGAAGCACAAGGCGAAGGCAGAGGAGGAAAAGGCCGCCAACGCCGCTGTGGCACCGGCAGCACCTCAGAAGGCAGGGTTAGCATGGCCGAAATGTGGAAAAGCTTTGTCAGCAGCACAACCAGCTGGAGGCAGCATTTCAGCAACATGGTGGAACAGTATGTATGCACACGCCTACACGTACTGACTGATGGGTCTGCCCCATTGAACTTCTGGGTCTCCAAATTGGGCACATGGCCTGAGCTTGCCCTTTATGCCTTGGAGGTGCTAGCCTGCCCTTCCCTGCAGCCAGTGTATTATCTGAACGTGTGTTTAGCACGGCAGGGGGCGTTATCAAAGACAAGCGCAGCCGCCTGTCCACAGCCAACGTGGACAAGCTAACCTTTATTAAAAAGAACCAGGCATGGATCCCACAAGACTTGTCTGTACCTTGTGCAGAATAGACATTTAGACCGGCCTCACACAGCCATTGATATACTTGTTTTTTTTAATATGCCTCAATATTTTGGGGGCTACTCCAATTAGAAAAAAAAAACATACAAACAACAAAAAGTGTTGGCTACCTCCTCCTCCTCCTCCTCCACCACTGCCACTTCCACCTGCACTGCCACGGTCACGGCCTAGTCAACCTCTAGGCTCCTACTCCACATCCACCCCTCCTTCCCATTTTTACTTTTTTTATTTGATTTTAAGTTATTTTCCCTATCCCCATTTTTTTGTAGGGCACTTGTCCTACTCTTACCCCCATTTTACTTCCTTTTGCAGCCCTCTAGCACTTGCCAGGACTTTTTTACAGCCATTTTTGTGCCGAAAAGTTCGGGTCCACATTGACTTCAATGAGGTTCGGGGTCAAGTTCGGGTCAAGTTCGGTACCGAACCCGAACTTTTTCGAGAAGTTCGGCCAGACCCGCCGAACCTGAACATCCAGGTGTCCGCTCAACTCTACATATAATCCCTTATTATCCCCTCCAAAAGCTTGTATACTATTGATGTTAGGCTAACTGGCCTGTAGTTCCCAGGGATATATCTTGGTCCTTTTTTATATATTGGTGCTACATTGGCTTTTCCAATCAGCTGGTACCATACCAGTCAGTAGACTGTTCGTAAAAATTAGGAACAATGGTCTGGCAATTACTTTATTGAGTTCCTTAAGGACCCTCGGGTGCAAGCCATGTGGTCCCAGTGACTTATTAACGTTAAGTTTTTCAAGTCTATTCCTAATTCTATCCTCAGTTAGCCATGAGGGTGCTTCCTGTGATGTGTCCTGAGGACAAACACTGTAGTTTTGGATACTGGAGCCCCCCCGTTTCCCTCGTGAATACTAAAGAAGAATAAATTTAAAACTTTCGCCATCTCTCCATCCTTTGTAACCAGATTCCCTTCATCATTCTTTATGGGGCCAATATGATCTGACCTCCCTCTCTTACTATTTATATACTTAAAGTATAACCTCCCTGATTGTACCCTTACATTTCTTATTACATAAGCATACCTTGTAAAGATGGAATGCTAACAGTGACCCATCAGCCTTGTATTTTTTGAAGGCCTCCTCCTTTGCTTTTATATGTACTTTTATGTCTGAGCTAAGCCACCCTGGCCTTTTGTTAGCTCTTTTAAATGTATTTCCCATTAGGATGCACTGGCTAATACCTTTGTTTAATATGTTCTTGAAGCTCTCCCATTTTTCCTCTGTGTTCATTGTTCCTGGAATTTTATCCCGACTAACATCATCCAGCAAAGAGCATAGTTTATGGAAGTTGGCTCTCTTTAAATTCAGTGTCTTTGTATTCCCCTTATGTTTCCTATTTGTGTGATTTATACTGAAATTAATTGTGATCGCTGTTTCCTAAATTGTCCCTTAGTTCCACATCTGTGACCAGGTCTATGTTGTTAGTAATCAAAAGGTCTAGTAATGCTTTGTTACTTGTTGCTGAATTTACCATCTGACCCATGAAATTATCCTGCAAGACATTTACTTCTGTCCACCTCTGGCAGCCATCTTGACGTGGGACCTTATAAATTAGGGTTATTGTGATATTTAGGCATATCTGGATCAGGTGGTAGGTCAGCCAGGGAGACCACACTTACTATGGGGAAGGTGGCGTAGGGTCAGTGCATAAGGAACATTCTGGTGTCCAGATTAGTGAAGTAGAGTTTGTCACCCCTCCAGTGGATGCTGTCCTCTGGTAACACAGGCTTAAGCCTGGTGAGACTGTACAATTGCCAGTTCCTATGCTTTGATACTATACAAATATCCACTGCTCTTTTGCCTAAATGTCAACGCCTAAAGAAACTGTCTCATCTATACTTTGCTAACCTAAATTCAATATACAATTTACAACATCTACAGGTGATACTCGAAAAATTAGAATATCGTGCAAAAGTTCATTTATTTCAGTAATGCAACTTAAAAGGTGAAACTAATATATGAGATAGGCTCATTCCATGCAAAGCAAGATAGTTCAAACCGTGATTTGTCATAATTGTGATGATCATGGCTTACATAGCTCATGAAACCCCAAATCCACAATCTCAGAAAATTAGAATATTACATGCAATCAATAAAACAAGGATTGTACATAGAACAATATCAGACCTCTGAAAAGTATAAGCATGCATATGTACTCAGTACTTGGTTTTGGCCCCTTTTGCAGCAATTACTGGCTCAATGCGGCGTGGCATGGAAGCTATCAGCCTGTGGCACTGCTGAGGTGTTATGGAAGACCAGGATGCTTCAATAGCAGCCTTCAGCTCTTCTGCATTGTTGGGTCTCATGTTTCTCATCTTTCTCTTGGCAATGCCCCATAGATTTTATGGGGTTCAGGTCAAGCGAGTTTGCTGGCCAATCAAGCACAGTAATCCCACGGTCATTGAACCAGGTTTTGGTGCTTTTGGCAGTGTGGGCAGGTGCCAAGTCCTGCTGGAAAATGAAGTCAGCATCCCCATAGAGCTCATCTGTGGAAGGAAGCATGAAGTGCTCCAAAATCTCCTGGTAGACAGCTGCATTGACCCCGGACTTAATGAAGCACAGTGGACCAACACCAGCAGATGACATGGCTCCCCAAATCAACACAGACTGTGGAAACTTCACACTGGACTTTAAGCATCTTGCAGTGTGTGCCTCTCCATTCTTCCTCCATACTCTGGGTCTTGGTTTCCAAATGAGATACAAAATTTGCTCTCATCAGAAAAGAGGACTTTGGACCACTGAGTTACAGACCAGGTCTGTTTTTCTTTAGCCCAGGTAAGATGCTTCTGACCTTGTTTGTTGTTCAGGAGCGGCTTGACAAGAGGAATACGACATTTGAAGCTCATGTCCAGGATCTGTCTGTGTGCGGTGGCTCTTGATGCATGGACTCCAGCCTCAGTCCACTCCTTGTGTAAGTCCCCAACACCTTTGAATGGCCTTTTCCTGACAATCCTCTCCAGGCTGCGGTCATCCCTGCTGCTTGTGCACCTTTTCCTTCCACACTTTTCCCTTCCACATAACTTTTTATTAATGTGCTTTGATACAGCACTTTGGGAACATCCAACTTCTTTTGCAATTACCTTTTGAGGCTTTCCCTCCTTATGGAGGGTGTCAATTATGGTTTTCTGCACAACTTCTCAGGTCAGCAGTCTTTCCCATGATTGTGATTCCTACTGAACCAGACTGAGAGACCATTTAAAGGCTCAGGAATCCTTTGCAGGTGTTATGGCTTAATTAGATGATTAGAGTGGGAACCTAGAATATTGCATCTTTTCACAATATTCTAATTTTCTGAGATTGTGGATTTGGGGTTTTCATGAGCTGTAAGCCATAATCATCACAATTATGACAAATCACGCCTTTAACTATCTTGCTTTGCATGTAATGAGTCTATCTCATATATTAGTTTCACCTTTTAAGTTATTACTGAAATAAATGAACTTTTGCACAATATTCAAATTTTTCGAGTATCACCTGTATAACTGTGTGCATGATCTCTTCTAGACTGGGTACCCCAACCACCTACAAGTGGTCACAGTGCAAGATTTAATGTTATGATTAAATAAGACTGTGGAACTCGAGAGCTGTCAGTTAAAATAAAATGTAATAAATATACGAGCCCTGTTAATTTACTATTGTTGGCTAACAAATTCAGAGCATGATGTGTTTTTATACAAAAATATATTTCAGAACTAGGCGGCTTCATTTATATGCATGGTATGTATAATGGGTCACAGGGATACAGCTGAAAGACCATTAAGCATTGAGCCTTGGCAAAACTCAGCTCTAAATAGGCTGCCTGGTGCCAATATCTGTGGTTGACATGCATGCACATTTGCGCACAAGATTTGTGCACAATCACCCATCTGGCTAGGGTTCCATGCACAGAAATGTGAACGCCTTTGCGCATCTGCACAATTTAAAACTCTGGCATGATGTTCCAGTTAGATAGATAAATAGATAATGTATACAATTTATATTGGCAGTTGAGAAGAGGCTAGGAGGCGGAAAATGTGCAGTTCAAGTGCTGTGTAAGGGCAATACAGAAAATTGGTGGCCTGAATAAAAAGAAAAGGCAAAGTAGCAAGAAAGAAGGATTAGACACTGCTGTATGATAGCAGCAGATGGGAATGCAAATGAGAACAGGGTTGGTTGAAACTCAGTGAAAGAACAGGGAAGCAAGGACAAGAGAAGGAAGACAAATAGTGTACACGTTGATGGGATCAAAAATATTAAAATTCTAAGAGGAGAGGCATGAGTTAGGAAACAAAGGACAGAGAAAAGTTCAGTTTGTAGAATTTTCAGCAGCAGATATAGAAGCTTGTGAATATGAACAAAAATATAGTCAATTATAAATATTAAATTCTATTCTCCAATACCTGAACTCACGTCTCTTCTGAAAATAATTTACTTATTATTTATTAACCTTCAGAGACATTATTTATTGCATTGAAGTACCATCTTGATTTCATGCATAACTAATTCAGTAGTTTGTTAAGGAGTAATTTAACAAATTGTTTGGATGGGACGCTGCCTGAAATGTAATGTTTCAATTGATATTTATTTGAGGATCTGCTCTACATTTGATGTTACTTGATTTATTGATAGAGGTGAGTAGACCAATTCACCAGGAGGAAGATTTGACCTGAACACGGGCAATATGTAGCCTGAGGGGATTTAGAAGTGCATGTGGTAATATATAAATTGTCACGCTATATGTGATACTGTACAAACAGAAAGAGGTGAATCAAATAATGTGAAATACAACATATAAATACACATAATATTTGCCTGTGTGTCAGGAAACACAGCCTGAAAACCTGTGCAGAACAACAGCCCATAGAAACATAGAAAAGTGACGGCAGAAAAAGACTGAGTAGTCCACCGAGTCTGCCCCTTTTTATTTATTTATTTGTTTTTATTTTTGTTATTTTTTTATTTTTTTTATATTTTTTTTTTTACATTAACCTTGTTGTCTGACTATAGATTTATGTTTACCCCAAGCATGTTTGAAGCCATTTACTATTGACTGTCTCACAACCTCTGTTGGTAGATTATTCTAATCATCAACCACCCTTTCAGTAAAATAATACTTTCTAAGATTAGTTTTGAACTTCCCCCCAGTTAGTTTGAGGTCATGTCCCTGTGTTCTTGATTTTGGTTTCATATTTAAAAGACTGCCCTCCTGAACCTTATTCACCCCCTTGATGTATTTAAAGGTTTCAATCATGTCTCCCCTCTCCCTTCTTTCCTCCAGACTGTACATATTAAGTTCCTGAAGTCGCTCTTGATATGTTTTATCCCCCAGACCTTTTACCATTTTTGTTACCCGTCTCTGAACGTCAGAGTCCCTCTGCGTAGGCACGCGTGGGAGTGCGCACACGGCAGGCGCGTGCCGGCATTGGCGCCAGACGGCCTATTTAAACCTGACAACAGCTGGTGATGTCCATTCTACAGCGTATCCCGTGTCCTTAGGAATCTGAGTGTTTCCTGTTCCTGTGACCTTGACCTGATTATCCTTGCTTTCTGTCTGTATTGACCTCGGCTTGTCCACGACCATTCTACTGCCTGCTCCTCGTGTACCACGCTGCCCGCCTGTTAACGAACCCTGCCTGTGCCTGACGATTCTACTGCCTGCTCCTTCTGTACCGCCTTGCCCGACCGTTGCCGACCCAACCTGTACCACCACTCTACTATCTCTGCACGAGCCTTGAAGGAGCTGACCTTGCTTTTACCTGCAACCAGTCAAGCCCTGGTGCCATCCTGCACTCCCGAGCCTCCTGTTCCCACCTCCAGGGGCTCCCGAATCAGGGTACTATGAGAGGTTGTTCCCTGCACAAACCATACTCCACCGGCAGGATCATGACACTGTGCAAAAAATATATGAAAAAAAGTCCATATTGAGTCTTCAAAGCAACGTTGTGACCCTTTGCAAGGAAATAGTGTTCAATTCACTTTGACAATCACTATGTGAACCATTACCAAGCATAGGAAACGGGCTCTTACCTGAACACAAAGACTCTACTACAGAGTCAAATCAACCTGTATATGACAATCCCATAAAACAGAAATCCAGCTCACGTTGCTTGGCTGAAGTTCCACAGCATATCTCGCTCCTCCTCAGTCAGGTACAGACACCACAGAGCTCTCTTCCAGGCTTCAAACTATGCCTCAATGTTCGGCCACTATGTGACATCATCACCAGCCTCTCGGGGACTATTGTAGACTTCAGAGCCTCCAGGCGACGTGATTGATGATGGATCTACATCGGGAGACATTGTTTTTTTATTTTTAATAAAGGAATTATCAAAAACAGTGTGTGTTTTTTATTTCTTTTTGATACTTTTTTGGCAAATGAGTAGGGGTACAATGTACCCCATACTCATTCACATGGGGGGCTCATCCCCCTCTTTCCTGGCCTGCTAGGCTGCATGCTCGGATAAGGGTCTGGGCTTTTTTGGGCGGCATATTTTTTAAAATATTTTTTTAAAAAGTCAATCAGGGCGTAGAATGCACTGTGCAGCGTGCAGTGCATTGTGGAGTGCTCGGCAGGATGTTCCATTAATGAAGTGCTACCATTCTCTTTCACTGTACCGGTCCTGTGTCCGTGTGTGTATGTGTGTACATATATATATATATATATATATATATATTTATACACACACGCATGTGTGTTTGAGCTTTGGGGTGCACACCCTAATGCAATAGACTGCGCACGCATATGCGAACGGCTGATGTTTGGGCCAACCCTCTGCTCGGTCTGAACTGCTCGCCCAACACTACTAGCCACTGACATGCCACTCCATATGCCTGGTGTGTATGGCTACAAATTTTAGGAAGGCTACATTTTTCATTTTAATATAAAAAGAAGGAAAACACAAACATAGTGACAATACCGTACATAATATTGAACACAAGTCTAGCAGATTTGATTGTGTGATCATTCCACCTTAAAAGGATTCTATAGTAATAGTGGGGAGCTAAATCGTTTTTTTTAGCTAACTCTGAAGTCACCACATTTACTATATTTATGGTTCACTGGTGGCTAGGTGGTAGTGAGACTACAGCAGCCAACATATTTGTACATTGTGGCATGTTGCCCCTTGCATCTTGGCAAATGGCATTAACTGGGTAGTCCAATCAGACTAATCCTTCATCTAGCCTGAGAAAGACTAATATAAAAATATAGACATTCCATTTAAAGGAGTAAACACTGAAACAGATTTCCTTAAGAGTAGAGTTGAGCGAACACCTGGAAGTTCGGGTTCTGCTGGTCCGTCCGAACTTCGGGACAAAGTCCGGGTCCGGGTCCGGACGGAACCCGAACGATCGCACGGACAACGAACCCCATTGAAATCAATGGGGACCCGAACTTTTAGGCACAAAAATGGCTGTAGGAAAGTCCTGGAAAGCCCCAGAGGGCTGCAAAAGGAAGTAAAATGGGGGTAAGGGTAGGGCAAGTGCCCTACAAAAAAATGGGGACAGGGAAATAACTTTAAATATTTTTAAAAAAATAAAAACATAAAAAATGCAAAAATGGAGATGAATGTGGTTCATCTTCAAACTGTGTCTGAAAAGTATTAATTAACGGTAGAAGCCATATAACTGTTCTAAAATCATCTTCAAACTAGGGCAAGTGCCCTACAAATAAATGGGGATAGGGAAAATAAATTAAAATCAAA
>BLSH010528090.1:561893-581368 GCA_018402905.1 Glandirana rugosa
CTTTCCTCAACAAACTAAAAAAAAGAGCTCTAACAATATCATAGTGTTCGTGTGAACCTAACCTAGGCCAAAGTGAGATTTATTCTGAGATGATTATGTCGACGATTGTGACGTCTCATAACGAGGGTATCGTATGACCTGGGCCGTGTATAGGAGTTCCGTACCTCAGTCAATAGTACTCTCCGGTAATAGACACAGTGAGACGGAACGACGATACATGTTAACGATTAGTCGTATAAAGTGCATAAGTTGTGAATAGGTAGACGAACTGTATCTGACGGTCGAGGGACGTAATGTACGTCGCCTGAAGAGTATACTTCCCTAGCGCAGAGGAAAAGTTGTAGAATCCCCCTCACTCCCCCCTCCGTGTCCCCACATCGTTCCTACCGCCCAGGGAATGTTCCCCGCACACCACCCCCCCCAGATACCCCACTCCATCCCCCCATAGTCCTTCTCAACCCCTCACTCCCCCTAAGATGTTGAAAAGGAGACGCGATCCCTTCATATGAGAAGTCCGCTGCATGTAATGCAGGGAGCTGGCAGTCTATGTCAAGCAGATGGATAAGTGTTGAATACGTGAAATATGCTGATTAGCAATTGTACATAGCAGCAAGGCAGAGTGACACAGATAATGGCCTCTCATGATAACTGACTCCATGCCTTGAGGATATGTGCCGGGTCCAGTATGCTATGGGAGCAATACTCTGCAGTGTTAGCAGCTGTATTAGTAGAGTCTTATTTAGAGTGAAACCGGATCCAATCCAAGTGTGCTTGTGATACTATAACAATCTCGAGAAAAAAAATCAAACAACTCCTTTCGCTCGGATCCATCAACCCAGAGTCGATCAAATAGCGAAAATATAGACTACAATGAAAAGTCTTTATGAACGTGAAAGTCACTTTGCACTCAATGGCCTTGCTGCCCTCCTCAGGACCATGGGCATCCAAAAGGTACTAGGGAATAAACACAAGAGAGGGGCGCACCGACCTAGTGCAATACCATTAAACCGTTTATTACAAACAATAAGATAAAATATATATACTCACAAACGGAGCAATTTAAAAGGCACCATGGAGGCTCTGAGGAAGAGGGTTCGTGCTGGAAACGTGTCAGCCTGGCCACACGGACGCTACATGGTCCCTCTCTTGAGGTGGAGATTGATTAGTCCGTTGGAGGCACTATTTCCACTTCTTGTTGTGATGCCTTTTAAATTGCTCCATTTGTGAGTATATATATTTTATCTTATAGAAACATAGAAACATAGAAAAGTGACGGCAGAAAAAGACTGAGTAGTCCATCGAGTCTGCCCCTTTTTATTTTATTTTATTTTTATTTATTTATTTTTTTTTTACATTAACCTTGTTGTCTGACTATGGATTTATGTTTATCCCAAGCATTTTTGAAGCCATTTACTGTTGACTGCCTCACAACCTCTGTTGGTAGTTTATTCCAATCATCAACCACCCTTTCAGTAAAATAATACTTTCTAAGATTAGTTTTGAACTTCCCTCCAGTTAGTTTGAGGTCATGTCCCCGTGTTCTTGATTTTGGTTTCATATTGAAAAGACTGCCCTCCTGAACCTTATTCACCCCCTTGATGTATTTAAAGGTTTCAATCATGTCTCCCCTCTCCCTTCTTTCCTCCAGACTGTACATATTAAGTTCCTGAAGTCGCTCTTGATATGTTTTATCCCCCAGACCTTTCACCGTTTTTGTTACCCATCTCTGAACTCGTTCTATTTTATCAATATCTTTTTGTAAGTGAGGTCTCCAGAACTGGACACAGTATTCTAAGTGAGGTCTCACTAAAGATCTATATAGAGGAATCAGAACCTCCTTCCTCCTGCTGGTGATCCCTCTACTGATACATCCCAGAATTCTATTTGCTTTTCCCACTGCCTGGTTACACTGTTTGCTCATTTTGCAATCATCTGAAATAAGCACCCCCAAATCTTGCTTTTAATAAATGGTTTAATGGTATTGCACTAGGTCGGTGCGCCCCTCTCTTGTGTTTTTTCCCTACTATAACAATCTCACCATTCCTGCCAGTTAAAGTATCCTTTTTCTCCTCTGAAATGTATATAGGAGTATAGCTGTATTAGATAATGGTGTGAAGATACAAAGTTGTACACAGTGGCAGGATAAAGTGATGCAAAAAACAGTCTCTACTGACTCTGCGCCTCATGAATACGTGCCAGGTCCTGCCTGCTTGGAAGCAATATCTGCAGTGCTTGCAGCTGATGGACCATCGGTAAAGCCTCATGCACACAGGACGTTTTTTGACTGTTTTACAGCTGCTGTTTTTAGCTGCAGACATTTTTTTCTACAGTCAATACACATTTCATCATGTTATCCTATGTGTTCATGCACACACAGGCTGTTATCAACTGTTTTTGGCAGAGAGGTTTTTGAGCTGTAAAAAAAAAACCAAGACCAGTGGGTTCTGAGAGACGTTTTTCAGCTGTAAAAATGCTCAAATGCTCAAAAACTCATGTTAAAAAAATTCCCTGTATTTCTGCAAAATGCATTAAAAAAACGCATTTGTGTGAATCCAGCCTAAAACTGTATCCAATGCCAGCATACTTGCAAAAATTTAACAATCTCACCGCTCCTGCCAGCTTGTGTGTTCTTGTCTCCTCTGTGATGTATACAGGCGTGTAGCTATATCAGATAGAGGTTTACTTGTGACAGTTTAATAGTCTCACCACTCCACTATCGACTTAAGCTGGATGCACACTATATAACCTTTGTTGTTCGATTTCCTTTAGATTCAACCATGTCGTACAAGGGCCTGCCCAATTGCATACAAATTGAAAGTGTTTAGGTTTGACCTCATATTATATGGTTTTGGTAAATCTAAAGGAAAAAATCTAAAGAGAATTGTATAGTGTGTAGCCAGCTTTAGTGCCCTTGTCTCCTGTCCTGTTAGCTCACAGTGGATAGTGTATATGACTCCTATTGAGAGTTGTTATCTATCAACATATCCCGCTGTCATGGTATACCATGTCTCCTATATGGAGGTTCTGCTGGCGTGCACTCCAAACAGGTGTCGGGTCACCAGGCGGGAGAGTGTGTCCCCTTCCGCCTACATGTTTCGCCCATCCTACTGACCCAGGCTTCTTCAGGGTGTGAGAAACAAAAGGATGTGACCGCATTCCAAAACTTGAAAGACAATATTCCAAAGAAGTTACAAGGCAGACAAATAGGTGTAAATCCACAAAGACGCAGGCAAGGTTGACGCGTTTCATGGACTACATGTCCACTTAATCATAACCTAACACAAAGAAACCACTCAGACATTTATAAAGTGAAAACACAAGTGCCGATAATTAGTTAATATCCAATGGTTGCCAAATTAGCTAATTGCTGGTGGCCACCCCCTAAGAGGACTCCACCAAGCAACAAGAATTAAAAGCCTCCCGTGAGCAGATTAAAACACACCGATCGCATAAAAGATCTGTTAGGTGTGACACCTTTTCGGAGATAATAGAAATTGAACAATGAAAATGAGATGAAAACATAATGAAGGAAAGAAGAAAGAACAGAGCTCGTATCAGGTGTGGACAGAGGACTAGGCTATGTAAAAGTACAAATAATTATCAATAAAGAGAGATTGGCTACAATGAAAATGCATACCACTAGCCTAGGTCTCAATGTGTGTACCACAACTGATATGTGGATAAATAGACGAAGAGGCCAGAATAAATGCTATCCTATGGAGGTACCCAAGAGATGGTCACCCAAAAAACCCTTTAAGTCCCAAGAGACAAAAATAACAGTAAAAAATAAGAATAAAAATGGCCCTCCAATTGATAGTCTATGTTGAATCCAAATTTTGCCTTGGTCTAAAAGTGTGTCTCCTCAAAGATCAATAGCGAGGGGGGGAACCCAAATGGGTCCTGTTTACCAGGAAAAGTGAGGCTGCCGAAAATATTCATAATCAGACAAACATTACATATATGGTTACCTCATCCATATCTGTCAAAAAACGTTATGGGATATTTATGTTTATGTGGTATAAATATACTAAACCATTTATGAAAAATTGTAGACATGGTTGCCAGAGGGACACCCTTGCCACGGGAGACACGTATCCATTGACACCCAATAGTTAATACTGATCAATAAAAAAAAGATTATGGATGATAAATATAGTATTATTTCCATAAGTGAATGTGAAATTCTGGCCTCATTTGCTATGGACACATCCAAAGCCTGTGTATTAAAGATAGCCGCACACTCAAGACTAAAGCCACTAAAAGTTACATGGATAATATCAAAATGTGGACTCACATACTACACACAATTCCTCAAGGGAATAACCAAAAGAATCATCAAGGGACACCAGATGAGGCATATCCAGCATATAGCTGTTAGTACAACTGGATAATGGGTGGGTGAAGTATCTTCTACCTCTGCTTTGCTATGACTCTGCAAATACTAAATATTGCACTGCCAGGCTATGCATATGAAATAAATATTGATGAGCTAATAAATATGTATTAGCCAAAAGTCACAGTGAATCAGTCCAGTTATCTTCACACCAAGATGCATTAACTGTAATCCACAATTTTGCAATACTCTGCATTTGCAAGCATGTGTCAAATTGACCAAAACGACAGCTCAGGACCTGGGCTGTGGCACCTAAACAGAGGATGGCAGCAGGACAATTCTGGATCTGCATGTGAGGACAAGTCATCATAACAGGTAAGAATGGTGGTGGGAAGGGTTCTAAAACAAAACATGCAGAGGAAAGTGAATTTCCTATTTAAGATAAAGAGAGTTCAGAGATGGGCAACAAGGGTTTGAGAAATAAAACATATCATGAGAGATTGGAGGAACTTATTTCATACAGCCTTGAGGAAAGAAGGGAAAAGGAGGCGACATGGTTGAAACCTCTAAACACTCTAACCTCTTGCCACCCACGTAGTGCATTAAAGAGGGTGGGCTTTAATGCCCACATGCCGCACATAGGTGTCCATGGGCAGCAGAGCTTTCTGTGCTGAGAGCATGCTTACTGCGTGTTCCCAGCACAGTGACCAAACTGTCAAAGACAGGAGTCGGTCTGTACTAATGATTGGGAATCAACCGAACCGGCTCCCGATCATGTGAACACTATGACAGCCAATCACAGTGGTCACGTGATTGGCTGATATTTCCTGCCCCCTTGGGCATACACACCCTATTAAAGGAACACTGGGACTGGACAGGAAGGGGTTAAGGAGTGAATAAGGTTCAGGAGAGCACTATGACCACAAAGTAAATAGAGTAAAGTTAGAAAGTATTATTTTTCTGAAGAATGGTTGATGCTTGGAATATTCTAATATCTGAAAGTAAACATGTTTGGAATAAATAAGGGTCTGTCATTTTTTTCTGATAACAGTCTTCTCAGTCTCTATGTCAATGTCTGTCACATAGGTGGAGGCTGCCATTTGACTTATTGTGTGGGTTGGAAGAGAGAATGGCGTATCAGATCTGTGTCAATGTGCCTCAGCACACACCTGTTTATTTTGACAAAATATACTTTTGTATAAATCCCAGGAGCTGAAAACATGTTCAGTGTACTAAAATCTGCACTTTTTTGGGCCAATAATAGAAGTGGGTTTTGACAAAATATGTTTTACTCCTAGTAGCTGACTATCTAATTCAGAACTTAAAATAACATGTAATACTTACCTAGTCTGTGCAATAGTTTTGCACAGAGCAGCCCCAATCCTTCTCTTCTCAGGTCCCCCGCTGGTGCTCCCAGCCCCTCCCTCCTGCCGACTTCCTCCATAGCAAGCAACCCAAGCAGGCTCGCTCTAATCCATTCACACACCGAGTGCAGCTTGGCCCTGCCCCCAATCCCTCCTCGTTGGCTTACTGGCTGTGATTGACAGTAGTGGGAGCCAATTAGGAATAAGAGACCCAGGAGAGCTACTGCTCTTGTGCTCATCGCTGGATCGAGATGGGGCTCAGGTAAGTATCAGGGGGATGGGGGACGGGGGGGGGGCTGCTGCACACTGAGGTTTTTTACCTTCATACATAAATGCATGAAGGTAAAAAAACCTTGAGTCTTTACATCCACTTTAATGTTCTAAAAGTTGCATTCTATTAGGAAAAATCTAGTGTTTTGAGAAAAGATACATTGATGCATTGATGCAAAGATACATTGATGTTTTAAGCCCACGAGTTGATTATCTATATCCCCAGTCACTCTAGTAAAAGCTGCTTTTGCATGTTTGGTGAAAAGAAGCCCGCTTTCAGCAAAAATGCTGCCCTAACGCCCCACTACTCTATGATGGCTTTTCTAAGTAACAGCTACACTCCACAGTGACTTGACTAATAGTTGTAGTGCTGAGCAAAGAAGGAGAGTGTATATAGTCCCGCTGATACTCAGGAATGGGGTGCTAGCTGAAAATATCACCATCCAGTAGTGTGTAGCATACTTAAAAAAAAATAATATCACCGCTGAACTGTATCCATGTGGCTAACATGTGTAAGATGGCCTCAGCCTTGCACCACTCCACAAGCCATGCCCCCTGACATGGGGGGACATGATATAAGGGCAGAGGTAGGACAGGCAGTCCTTACACAAAACTGGATTGCAAGGGAGGATGTATGCAAGGCCAGGTCTGTTACTGAATGCAGTGTGTCTAACCCTGGTGCCTCTTAATCTACATAGTCATATTTAAGCAATCTGCACAAATACTATAAAAATTAAGCCAATGGACAACAAATCACTCACCGCTCCAGGATTCCTTGGATTAGGGAGATGGATCAGGTGTGTGTATCTCAATGCAGGTGCAGGCTGATGAGTGCACATAGACACACTGAATCCAATCTTGTAGTTTATTAATCACAAAGGGTACAAGTACAGATAGCTATGAGTATAAACTTCAAGATTGGATTCAGTGTACCGCTGTCCAGCCTTCATCTTTTCAGTTATAAAAATGAAGGTTGTTAGTACAATGTCTGTCTGCCTGTACATTTGTTTCTTTGATTACAAAATGAGCCTTGAGTTAACTTTTGAGTTTAGAGAAAAAATATATAATGATCTGGCATGAGCCCGCAATGGCAAACCTCCACCCCTGACATTATAGCAAACAATTTGCTTTGTGGCATCATATTCTTGGCATGTTTTCAGAGTTATATGTAACAATTACATTATATATACCGCCCATGTACCATCAATGGGCATGTCAGCCTCATCTAAAGCCCCACTAATTTTCCTTTCCTTTTTTGTTTGTTAACTTTTGAGTTTAGATAAGCTTTAAGCCTAGGTTCACATTGCAGTGACTTGACTTGTCAAATTGCATGCCAAATCGGAGGCAATTGCCAGCAATGGCACCGTCTGAATCAGCACTGCGGCGCTGCACCGATTCCCAAAAGTAGTTTCTGTACTACTTTTGGTGACTTTGGGTGCGATTTCCATAGACATCTGTGCAGGAACCCACACAGATGACTCTGAAATTGACCCCAAAGTTGGACTGAAAGGCAAGTATGAAATTGTGCGAGTTCAGTTGAACTCGCAGGGTTTCATTCCTGCAGCAGTGTGAACCTGGGCTCAAGAAAAGGACCTT
This sequence comes from Glandirana rugosa, assembly GCA_018402905.1. Taxonomy (NCBI): domain Eukaryota; kingdom Metazoa; phylum Chordata; class Amphibia; order Anura; family Ranidae; genus Glandirana; species Glandirana rugosa. The sequence continues at coordinate 569,457 of BLSH010528090.1, forward strand.
CCTAAGAAAAGCAGATCAGGTATCCTGTCAGGAAAAATAAAGAATGCCCAAAAACTGAATACTTTCCCTACAGGACTGCTTAATTCTGGACATTAATCTATGGAGAATATGCATATGTATTTTCTAAATTTAGTGTAGCTGTTTATTTACATTTTCTGGTCATTTTTTAAGTTCTCTTAATGTACCTATATATAGTAAAGTACAACAATGTTCTCTCTTCCATAAGTACATTTTGAAGAATTTGGTTTATAATTTATGGTTCATTGAATATACAAGGTGGGCCATTTATATGGATACACCTTAATAAAATGGGAATGGTTGGTGATATTAACTTCCTGTTTGTGGCACATTAGTATATGTGAGGGGGGAAACTTTTCAAGATGGGTGGTGACCATGGCGGCCATTTTGAAGTCGACCGTTTTGAATCCAACTTTTGTTTTTTTCAATAGGAAGAGGGTCATGTGACACATCAACCTTATTGGGAATTTCACAAGAAAAACAATGGTGTGCTTGGTTTTAACGTAACTTTATTCTTTCATGAGTTATTTACAAGTTTCTGATCACTTATAAAATGTGTTCAATGTGCTGACCATTGTGTTGGATTGTCAATGCAACCCTCTTCTCCCACTTTTCACACACTGATAGCAACACCGCAGGAGAAATGCTAGCACAGGCTTCCAGTATCCATAGTTTCAGGTACTGCACATCTCGTATCTTCACAGCATAGACAATTGCCTTTAGATAACCCCAAAGATAAAAGTCTAAGGGGGTCAGATTGGAAGACCTTGTGGGCCATTCAACTGGCCCACGACGACCAATCCACTTTCCAGGAAACTGTTCATCTAGGAATGCTCGGACCTGACACCCATAATGTGGTAGTGTACCATCTTGCTGGAACTATGATGTCGGTGATAGGGAATTGCTGGCCATCAAGTCGGCTTTGGAGAAATGGCAGTACCTCCTGGAAGGAGCAGCTCACCCGGTATTGGTTTTTACTGACCATAAAAACCATAAAAAAAACATATGCTGTGAAGATACGAGATGTGCAGCACCTGAAACTCACCCTCACATATACTAATGTACCACAAACAGGAAGTTAATATCACCAACCATTCCCATTTTATTAAGGTGTATCCATATAAATGGCCCACCCTGTATTTTTAGCCATAGGAATATCATTCAGGAAAGATGGCCAGACTGGCTCCATAAACCAACTGAAGAATCCATTGGGATGGCCAGAAATGAAATACCTTTGGGAATAGTAAATTGATGGTAAACCATCACCTAGTAAAACAACCCATTCCGTTCAAAATAGAAATGAAAGGTAAAACATTTGTGTATAGATATAAAAAAATATTATAGATACAATTTTTTCCCCTTTTTATAGTGATCACATTCCCTCTGTTCTTAGCTGCATAAGAGCTGGGAAAGAAGAAACAGCAGGACGTGTGTCGGGACAAATCTGATCATTGAAGGAGAGCAGGCTGAGTTCCCAGCATAGCTAGAGAACTGACCATGGCGTGTTCTCTTGCTTACTGTGGTCAGTTTTAATAGGAAAGCAGAGGGACTGGCAGAAACACCAGGGATTTTATACAAACGAAGCAATACAAAGAGAACCTTATTTTTTTTATACAGCAGGCACATGTCAGGAATATGAAATGTCAAGTTTACATATTCTTTAACATTCTCATCAAAGTCCAGCTGTAAAAATGGGTGAAGCCAACAGAATCGTAAGCAGTGACGATGCTCGTTGAATTTAAGAGGAATAATTTATTTAATGTTTGATGTTTCCTGTTCCATGCCTTTTTTAGACGAATTGTGTAAAATGGATAACAAAATCAACAGCAGTGATACTGAGAACTCGGCTACATGGACTATATATGTCTAGGAACCTGAACCATTGTTTTATTACTCCCCCTCCCAGCCATTAGCCCTCTCTGCCTTATCTTACCAACTATCCAAGTATAATTACCATTGCTGTGAACATCTGTTTGTATTTTTTGTTCTTTTTTTTTAGTTCTAAGATTGTCTTACCTAACATTCTGCTAAAACTTTGTGTATTAGTACTGCTTGGGCCTTGAAGAAGGGGGCACACCCTGAAAGCTTGTTCTGAAAATTTGGGAAAAAAGTATCACAGACAGTACTCAATTATTCTTGTTTGGCGAACCGTTTTCTAAAGAGTAAATCAAGCCAAAATGGATATTTTAGCTTTTAAATGCTGGCTAGTTAAAACACCTTCCAGTTTCTAACATTTCCATCCCCTACAGTCATATCATTACACTTCTCAATGGAAATACCATTATTTTTTTGCCCATATTGCGACTATTAAAATGTCTATTCTACCTAGGCTTTTTTTATCTTTTTGAGACCTTATAAATTCCCATTCTGGCATCTTAATTAAAAACAATTCAAAATATTCATTTCAAACTTCATTTGGAATGATAAACACCATAGGATAGCCAAGTCTGTATTGTTTGCCTCCTGCAATCAAGGTGGCTTAGCTTTCCCAAAAATTGGCAAACACTATCTGGCTACCCAGATCTGTAGCATTCTGGTACACCCTACAATCCTAAAATTGCTGGAACTGGAGAAATGATGGTTAGCTCCTATTCATCCTAAATTTATGTGTGTGGAATGGTGATGAATTGATAGATACACTTAAAGTGCTCTGCCCTGTGGCCCTTCTCTGCACACTAAGGTATCAAGTCAAACAATATCCCTTCACGACAAATGCATTTGTACTAATCTCCATTGTGCTTACTCCCATTATCATGGATAGCTTAACCTCCCTGGTGGTCTGATTATGTCAATATTTTGAATGTCAAAGCGGTACATTGTTTTGCATGGAAATTTGTTGTTTTATATTGTAGGCCTGTAATTCTTAGGAATAACTCACTTAAATCTGTCCAAACAAGAGTCAAGTAGACATCCGGGGTATGATAAAGTTTGAAACACGAAATCATAAATTATAATATGCTAAATTATAAATAATTATAAAAACAAATAATATAATAATAATAATACATGTAATTCAATAATGTAATCAAACCAATAACACTGACATTTGTCCAAACAAGAGTGCAATATTACTAGTCACTGTAATACTAGACCATGCATATTGGTTTAGTAAACAACCCGGGTATGATACAGTTGGAAACATGGGACTGCACAATCACAATCACATCACAATCAGGACAATGGAACCTGGTTTCCTTTTGAATTTTCTTTCCATTGTCATCTCACTTCGAGCAACAAACCACGCACATCCTTGTAGGTGCTGACCTTTTCTTGGTTGGTGGGATGTAGTCCATGAAGTGATGACCAGTCAGGCATTCCAGGTTGACAACGCCAACAGCACGACATCCAGCTCTATTCACAGACATTGATGGTGTTTGGTGATTTACAAAGATACGTTCGGAAACATTCCAAATTAAGTCAGAATGAATCACAGGCTTGTCACTCTTTTTTTGAGCAGAATGTAGGCATTCCACAAGCATTGCTCAAGAAGATGACTGAACACCTCCCATGGTGTTATTGTAGTCAATCACTACTTGTGGCTAGGGTCACACCGATACCACTTTTTTGCCACCGAGTACGAGTACTGATAGTTTACCTTTGGTAGTCGCCAACAGGTCCGGGCTGGGAATGAAAACCAGCCCTGGAAAAAATTTCAGACCAGCCCCATAGCATTTTTATACCAGCCCAACCGCATAACGTCATTATTTTCTTGTTCATGAAAGGGAAACCCATGCATTTTAAAGCACATTTGAAGAGTGTATTATATATAGATAAGAAAGATATGAAAGCATATAGGGCTAAGGTGGTAAAAGTGGAGCAATCATCAAGGGGGACCCCATGAATGTGGAGGGAACTCTGGTGACCACCTTCCACAGAAAGAATACACTAAGGTAAGGGGGGTACTGATATAAGGGGGAATCCTTTATATCAGTGCCCCTTACATTATTGTATTCACTCCCCCTTATATTAGTGACCCCCCCCCCCTCAGACTGGACTGGCCGCTCTGTCACTGACCTCCCCTCAGGTGCATCAGGCAAGGCTCAGTCAGATTGCTCCAGCTTGGCAGCTCTGGTTTTATCCTATAGTCTCCTCTCCACAGTCCACACATGTCTGACTTCTCCCATGGCCCCCATCCTGGTGTTCTGCCAAAATAGGCAACTCGGCAGAATCTCAAACCACGCCACTTCAGGTTTTTTTCAACCATGAGTAATTTCAGATTTAGAAGTAATGTGACATTTTCACTAATAGGTGTTCGGACACAACAGCGGCAAGGGAATACAGTCCAGTGTGCGCTATTATCAGCGGAGTTTGTTAATAGGCTCTGATACTAAATATGGCTGCCTCTAAGGTGGCGACAACATTGTCCCCATTAGCCTTGCTGTGCCCATCTGCAGCCTCATCAGTGCCCATCTGCAGCCTCATCAGTGCCCATATGCAGCCTTGCTGTGCCCATCTGCAGCCTCATCAGTGCCCATAAATGCAGCCTCATCAGTGCCCATCAATGCAGCCTCATCAGTGCCCATCTGTAGCCTCATCAGTGCCCATATGCAGCCTTGCTGTGCCCCTCTGCAGCCTCATAAGTGCCCATATGCAGCCTTGCTGTGCCCATATGCAGCCTCGTCAGTACCCATATGCAGCCTTGCTGTGCCAATCTGCAGCTTCATCAGTGCCCATTTGCAGTCTTGCTGTGCTCATCTGCAGCCTTGCTGTGCCCATCTGCAGCCTTGTCAGTGCCCATATTCAACCTTGCTGTGTCCATCTGCAGCCTCACCAGTGCCCATATGCGGCCTTACTGTGCCCATCTGCAGCCTCGCCAGTGCCCATATGCAGCCTTGTTGTGCTCACCTGCAGCCTCATCAGTGCCCATATGCAGCCTTGCTGTGCCCATCTGCAGCCTTGCTGTGTACATCTGCAACCTCGCCAGTGCCCATATGCAGCCTTGCTGTGCCCATCTGCAACCTTGCCAGTGCCCATCTGCAGCCTTGCCAGTGCCCATATGCAGCCTTGTTGTGCCCATCTGCAGCCTCATCAGTGCCCATATTCAGCCTTGCTGTGCCCATCTGCAGCCTCGCCAGTGCCCATATGCAGCCTTGCTGTGTCCATCTGCAGCCTTGCCAGTGGCCATATGCAGCCTTGCTCTGCCCATCTGCAGCCTCATCAGTGCCCATATGCAGCTACCTGTGCCCCCCTGCAGCCTCATCAGTGCTCATATGCAGCCTACCTGTGCCCATATGCAGCCTCGCCAGTCCGTGGATTACACACAGCGGTCTCCCGCTGTGTCACTGTAGAGCAGGGTTCTGAAAAATTCAGCAGCCGGCCACTGTAGCAAAGCTCCACCTCCTAGACCATGATACACGGAACACTGTTTCAATTTCCCGGCATTGGACATTGTTCCGTCTTCCATCTATCACGGTCATCTAGACGGAGCTTTGCTACAGTGGCCGGCCGCCAAATATTTCAGATCCCTGCTCTATAGTGACACAGCGGGAGACCGCTGTGATGTGATGACACAAGTGCAGGGAGGGAGGACTCTGCACTCGGATTCAGCCACAGCTGAAAGCGGCCACAGGGCAGTCGGCCCACCGGGAAACTCCCGGTATCCCGGTCGGCCAGTCCGGCCCTGGTCGCCAATAACAATTACAGATACCTATTGCGTAGGTAGGGGGTGGTTTGGGAGGGGGGGTTGTTAGGGAGCTGTTTGAGGGCAGGGTTGAAGGGGGGGAGTAGAGGGGTAAGTGAAGGCAGGGTAGTTGAGGGTGGGGTGAAATAGAGATTGCGGGGTGGGAGAGTTGGGATGGAAAAGGCTGTGATCGCTGGGGGGGAAGAGGATAGGGATAGGAGGGCTATTGGGAGACATGGGGGCAGAGGTGACAGCTAGTGGAGGGAAGGCGGTGGCAACAGGCATAAGTGACAGCAGAGACTGCAGGCCTGGTACAGGATACAGCCAGAGACTGCAGGCCTGGTACAAGAGACAGCCAGAGACTGCAGGTCTGGTACAGGAGACAGCCAGAGACTGCAGGTCTGGTACAGGAGACAGCCAGAGACTGCATGGTGCAAGAGACAGCTAGAGACTGCATGGTGCAGGAGACAGCCAGAGACTGTATGGTGCAGGAGACAGCCATAGACTGCATGGTGCAGGAGACAACCAGAGACTGCATGGTACAGGAGACAGCCAGGGACTGCATGGTACATGAGACAGCCAGGGACTACATGGTACATTAGACAGCCAGAGACTGCATGGTACATTAGACAGCCAGAGACTACATGGTACATTAGACAGCCAGGGACTGCATGATACAGTAGACAGCCCGGGACTATGTGGTACATTAGACAGCCAGGGACTACATTCTACAGGAGACAGCTAGAGACTGCATGGTATACGAGACAAATTGTAGCCCAGCAAAGCAATCTGTCTTTATGGGGGCGTTATCATATCTTGAACTTTGCACAAATAAATTAGACCATGCCCAGTCTCTGAAGTGAAGATATATTATATATAGTTTAATATATTTGAAGACTTACATTTTTGCAGAAGATAGATAGATATAGCCGAAAATCAGCACCATGCGATTTCTGATGGAAGAATCGCAGAGGCAACAAAAAGAGAGCAAGCGCATGAATAGGCTGGCCGAGTGGCCGGTGCCTGGGTTAAGCTGCTGTGGAGACGAGGGCTGGCCGGGTTACACTGTCTGCCTGAGAGGACATCACTCGTTGGGCTGTACGTGGACTGGAGCCGGGAGCCGGGAACCACTGATGTGGCTAGATGGACATGTGACAAAGCGGTGACCCAAAACCTGGTGACGTTTCAGGAGATTGCCTTCCCAGCCGCTCTGCCCATCTAACCACATCGGCGGTTCCCAGCTCCCGTCCACATACAGCCCGATGAGTGACGTCCTCTCGGACAGACAGTGTGACTTGGCCAGCCCTCAGCTCCACAGCAGCTTAACCCAGGCACGGGGCAGGCCCTGTAGTCCCTGATGGCAGCCCTGGGTGGAGGAGGCGGGGATGACACTGGCCGGAGGGGAGGAAGAGGTGGTCCAGCCCCAAGATATGCCCGGAATATTTCCCAGATATTTCCGGAATCGGTGCCTTTTTTGCGAGTACCAATACTCGAAAAGGCCGAGTATCGGCCCAGATACCGGTATCGTAATCAGTGCATCCCTACTTGTGGCTTCATGATTTCTTTCCCACCTTTGGTGCATACCATAACAGTGAAGGTATTATGATGTGCTCATTAGGCACACATCTTTTTTGGCACATATCTTTCTCGTCACGCCATCGCGGCGCCATCATTTTGCCTTTCTGCCAGGCAACCATTTCTCCAGTCTTCAGGTTCTTATTGCCAAACATTGGCAGCATGCCACGCCGATTAGCCCTAATGGTTCCATAGGCATCTATTTTGTTTTGCAGAAGAAACTCATAAAGTTCAGGAGATGTATAAAAGTTGTCAGTTGTTACGCAATAGCCCTGATTTAGCAGTGGCTCAATGAGTGAAAGAAAAGAAGATGTTGCCATTCCATAGTTGCTGTATTTTGGATTGAATTTTGTTCCTTTTCCAGTGTATATGACTCAGAGGCGGACTGACCATTAGGGCACTTGGGTACTGCTTGAGGGCCCGAAGCCACTTGGGGGCCCCATAAGGGTTGCCAGCATCAGTAAAACCAGGGACAGTTTGTAAAAATCTGTGTTTTTTTAAATCTGTCCCTGAAATGTCCGATACCGACATCATTTTGCTGTACAAATCCTGAGATTATAGCTGCTCTGCCTCCCCACTGCCTCCTCAGCCAATGAGAACACAGTGTACCCTTTCCCCAGCGTGGCTTATTTGACATATGAGCAGGAGATGCCAACTGCTGGAGGACAGGAGAGGGAGAAGAATACAGCCTGATAGAAGGTAAGCTGAACTAAATGTAGTCTTGTCAGTGGTTACCCTGGTGAGCAGGTGGGAGGGGAGACTGTGTTTCCTCTAGCAGGGATCCTCCTGTCTCTGAGGATGTTAGATCGATGTTCTGAGTGAGGAGAAGATGAGAAGTGCACTGCTCCTGCAGGAAGGATTTTCTGAATGTCTCCCCCAATCTATGCTGCATCTCCATACTCATTACCTGCCCACCAGCACACAGTCAACATCTCCTCCTCTCTTGCATTACCACCTCCTGTGTCAGTGAGCCTCAGGAGGACTACAAAGTACCAGCATGCCAGGAGATGGGGCAGCAACTGTGTGTTCCATCAGGCTGATTTTTGGATGAAAAGTGCTGGTGTGTGTGTGACTGTGTGTATATATATGTTTAATGTGTGTGTATGTGTTTGTGTATATACTGTATGGATGTATACTGTGTGTGTGTATGTATACTGCATGTGTATACTGTATGGATGTATACTGTGTATGTATACTGTGTGTATATGTATACTGTGTGTGTATATGTATAGTGTGTGTGTGTGTGTGTTTGTGTGTGTATATGTATACTGTGTGTGTATGTATACTGTGTGTATATGTATACTGTGTGTGTATGTATACTATGTGTGTGTATATGTATACTGTGTGTATGTATACTGTATGGATGTATACTGTGTATGTGTGTGCATTTATACTGTGCGTGCGTGTGTCTTTGTGTATACTGTGTGTGTGTATATACTGTATGATCCATGTGTGCCCATTGCTGCTCAACAGAACTGGATCCAACAATCCCATGGCCACGAAAAACTCACTTGTTGCCATTCAGAGCCATCTGATTGAGGCCTGCTGAGCTCGGCAGCAAGGCAGGGCTAGGTGCACACCTGTGCAGTGATATCATGGCACACATCAAGCATGGCTTGTATTCACATGCCCCACTGCCTGATCTGAGGCCAACAACAGCAGATACTATTCCGCTGGCTGTACGACTCACTTGCGCAGATCAGAGCCTGTAACAAGTGGATTTTTTTAAAAGCCTTTTCCCATCAGCTGCCTTCCACACCAAGCACTAAGGTGCAAAGGTGTGTGTAAGGGGACACTGATGTAAGGTGACACTCTGGGGGCACTGCTGTAAGGTGGCACTCTGGGGGCTCTGCCGTAGGGTGGCACTTTGGGGGCTATTGATTGACCCCCCCAAAGACCCCCTGACCCGCCAGCTGCTGCGACAAAGTGCAAATGCTCAAACAAGATTTTTTTTTTCTATTAGCAAAACATGAAAAAAACTACCCCCCACCCAGAATACACCTTAAACCCAGAATACAGGGTGGGAGGGAGGGAAAGTCTTCACATCAGCAGAACTTTCCGGAATGCCTTGCACCAAACTTCCCATGCTGCTCCACCTTGACCATCTGACCCCTCGGCCAATCAGGTAAGCTACGTCCCACCCCAAAGACACCCTTCTCTGACCTGTTCCTCTCTTAGTCATGCCGACCCTCCATCTATTATTTCTTGTCCGGGTCACACTTTACTGGGTTACCAGCTCTAAGTCTCCTGCTACTCTGGCTCTGACTCTTGGTGTCCCTCCGCATGGGTATGCTCAAATTTATGATGCGTCAAAAAGATGGCTGCCACGTGGTGGCCATCTGTAAGCCTGGGGGCCCCATAATCTCTTATTGCCCGGGGGTCCCATGAGTTGTCAGTCCGCTCCTGATATGACTGAATTCCAAATGTAGCCAGTTGACGAATCGCATAGCATGAAGAATTTCACGCCAAATCGTGCTCTCTTTGATGCAATGTATTGTACCAAGCCAAGCCTTCCCTTGTAGGCCATTAGACTTTCAGAATCATTTGAGATACTTCCCAAATTTTCTTTAGTTTTGGTGCAGGATGAGTAGTTTCATCAAATTCTTTGTTGTTTCCAAAGTGTAAATATTTCATGATCAGAGAAAATCTGTACTCTGACATGACCGTGTCAAAGAATGGAGTGGAAAGTAATTTATTAGTTGTCCAATACCACTTCTGCAGGGGTTTCCCCACCACTCCCTGAAGTATTATTAGGCCAAGAAAATTCCAATGTCACTGGTTCCCACTTTCTGCTTTTTGGAAACTTCCTATGCGTAGTAGCTAATTGTTGCTCTTGGTACCGGTTTGTCTCAGTAACTATTTTTTCAACCATCTCATCGGTCAGAAATAGTTGTAAGAGTGCCAAGGGGTTGTCGTCTTCAACGTCTACTTTCATACCAGGTGCTCCAGTAAATGGGAATCTTGGGGGCACTTCGTGATCCGTACCACAGTCAGTAGAGCACCAAGTTCGCACATCACTGAGCTCAGTTGCAGAATTGTCGCTGTCGTCACGTTCAGTGTCTGATGACGAATTTCCCCACGAATCACTAGCGCTCAATTCTGTAAGTGATTCTAATTCACTATCGCTGTCTTCTAGCTGGTACCAGTCTCCACTCATAACTTACCAGTTCTTAGATGTCATGCTTGCCAAATGTACCTGGGTTTGATTCGTGAGAGATTTGACAAATTGTGAGCCATTTTTAATTATAAAACATTCCGCTTTGATTAAGCAGACATATTGCAAACACTCTGTATTTAGGAAACATATGTACCATTCTACATCATTCTGTATTCTTTGTGTTAGAATGCTATTTGCACTTCCTTTCACCTGAAACATTGTCCTCTATCCAGGGAAATTTTCTTTAGGAGGGCTATCATGTTACACATGCATTATTGTTTGCTTTTTAAAAATGTTGTCCTAGCTGGGGGATGCTCTGTGTAATTAGTCCCACCCTTCTTCTCCATGCTTTAGTCTCCATTCATCACATGTACGGTATTCTGCTGGAGCTAGGCACACTATGATTTTTTTGACCAATTTGATGTTCATTTAATTTGTTATGATCTTCACATGTTTTTCTATTAAAGCTTTCTATGATCTGCAAGATGTCATTTGGACTGAGCCACTGTCTGCCAAGCTACTAAATTGTAAGTTAAGCTATCTCACCACAACTGGATCATATATAGAGATCACACTTTCAGTGTTTAGATTGCTGAAGCAGAACAAGGACTGTGCCAGATGTAAACAGCCTATGTGAACAATTGTTACCTCAACAACTTTCATTTGAAACAAGAATACAATTGGGTTTCCCAGTCAGGTACATACTAGTGGTTGCTAAGACATCAGTGGCCACTTGCATCTTAGCAACCAATGATGCTGTGCAGTGTACACAGCGGAAGCATTCATTTATTAACTCCAAAAACATGATAGTAGGTTAATTGGATTCTAAGTTGGCCCTAGTATATGAATGTGAGTTAGGGACCTTAGATTGTAAGCTCATTGAGGGTAGGGAGTGATGTGAATGTACAATGTATATGTAAAGCACTGCGTAAACTGACGACTCTAAGATAAGTACCTGAAATAAATAATAATAAATAATTAATGGTAGTAACTAGTGTTGAGTGAACCCGGACTGTAACGTTCGGGTCCGTACCGAACTTTCGGGTGTCCGTGGCACGGACCCGGACCCGGACATTTCAAAAATAGTTCGGGTTCGGTCCGGGGTTCTGCTATTTTACTCCATGTGTTGAGAAGCTGCAGGGCAGCCAATCAACAAGCGTTTCACTGGTTTGCCCTTAGAAGCCATCACAGCCATGCCTACTAATGGCATGGCTGTGATTGGCCAGTGCATCATGTGACCCAGCCTCTTTATAAGCTGGAGTCACAGTGCTGCAGTCACATGCTCCTTGGGTTAGTGTAGGGAAAGGAAGCTGAAAGCTTGAGGGAGAGATTTGAGACATTTTAAGACCTGATCCTGCATCCTGAGATAGATTACTTTACTACTGCTGTCTGTGCTGTTGCTCTGAGGACAGATAGCAGAAATTAGAGATTTTACATACCGCTGCTTTGAGTTGCAGAACAAACTCTGCATAAAACAACGATCGCTACGATCGTGCTCAACGATCAGATTGTTGGGGGAATTTGAGATTTCAAATACTGAGA
>BLSH010528090.1:589243-610550 GCA_018402905.1 Glandirana rugosa
AGGGGACTCTCAACTCTCTAGCACTACAAACTAGTGAGGTAAGAGTTGACATTTCAAGCCCAGGCATGGCTTGAAACCCCACAGGCACTGGGCCTGGGCTTGGGTCTGTAAACTTTTTTTCAAACCCAAGCCCAAGCCCCAAACCCATAAAATAGGGCGGACAACTTATCGACGTCCCGTCGGTTAGCTGTTCGCAAAGTGACCAAACGGGAATCTTCGGTAGTGTCGGTACGGATGATTACCGTACCGACACTAACCGGTCACGTAGTACACTGGGTCGGAGACATATTTGACCTCAGTGCATCACGACGTACAGTGTACGAGAGTCCGATCTCACAGCCATGCCATTAGTAGGCATGGCTGTGATGGCTTCTAAGGGCAAACCAGTGAAACGCTTGTCGATTGGCTGCCCTGCAGCTATTCAACAGGCGGGATAAAATACCCAAACCCCGAACCCGAACCCAAACTTTTTTTCAAATGTCTGGGTTCGGGTCCGGGTCACGGACACCCCAAAGTTCGGTACGGACCCGAACTTTACAGTTGAGAATGGAGTGATCAAACATCACGATCTCTCAACTCTCAGGGGACCCTGAGCAGAGAGCTGGTGACTGTCAGTCACTGGCTCTCTGCTCTGCCCCCCCCCCCCCGCACTCACTTAAAGCAGTAGTGAACCTGGCGTAAAAAAAAAACAGATTCAGCATCTGGAAGATAAGTATGATTCTGAAAAGTAACGGATTGCCATACTTCTCTTTTAACTCACTCTCGTCATGGACTATGGAATATGTAGTGTGCATGGAGCAGTGCACATGATCAACTACCACTGACAACTCGCACTCTACAAGACCGCATTTTTAATCCTGAGCTGATATGTGAGCATGCTAAGGTAGGGTGCCCGTCTTTTTGGTAGGCCTGCTTCCTCTTTTTCCGGGATTTGGGCAAATCATTAGACCATAACAATGCCTATATATTTTTTGTAGATTTGCATCTGCTCCTGAGGAAGTGGATCATACTGCATGAAGTGCGTTGAGCCATATGGATGCAATTTCTTCTTTTTTATGAATCATGCATTTTACTGTTTGATTATATACATGAACTTTTGCCAATCATGGATGATGTTTCAATTGTTGGTTTAGAACTTTTAACACATTCAACTTTATATTTTGAGTTCAAGTGTGTTATGTTCCAGCACAATCATGATAAACATGTTTTATTGTTCTAATGAATTACGTTAATCATGCATATTTAATTATTCCATCTTTTATTGTACATGATGAGGCTTTAAAATAATAAAATGTGTTCTCAACACTACTCTTTATCAATGTAATATGTTCTAATTCTAATTATGGGCGACACAGTGGTTAAGTGGATAGCACTTTTGCCTGGCAGCAAAAGGGCCACTGGTTCGAATCCCAACCACGACACTACCTGCCTGGAGTTTGCATGTTCTCTCTGTGGCTGCGTGGGTTTCCTTCGGGTACTCTGGTTTCCTCCCACACTCCAAAGACATGTTGGTAGGTAAGAAAATTAGATCCTGTCTAAATTGCCCCTAGTATATGTATGAATGTGAGTTAGGAACCTTAGATTGTAAGCTCCTTGAGGGTAGGGACTGATGTGAATGTACAATATATATGTGAAGCTCTGCGTAAATTGACAGCGCTACCTGGAATAATAAATGAAATAATTCCCATTGTGTTTACACAGTATCTCACAAAAGTGAGTACACCCCTCACATTTTTGTAAATATTTTATTACATCTTTTAATGTGACAACACTGAAGAAATGAAACTTTGCTACAATGTAAAGTAGTGAGTGTACAGCTTGTATAACAGTGTAAATGTGCTGCCCCTCAAAATAACTCAACACACAGTCATTAATGTCTAAACCGCTGGCAACAAAAGTGAGTACACCGCTAAATGAAAATGCCCAAATTGGGCCAAATTAGCCATACAAGGTCTCAAGTGTGAATGGGGAGCAGGTGTGTCAAATTTGGTGTTATCGCTCTCACTCTCTCATACTGGTCACTGGAAGTTCAGCATGGCACCTCATGGCAAAGAACTCTCTGAGGATCTGAAAAAAGAATTGTTGCTCTACATAAAGATGGCCTAGGCTATAAGAACATTGCCAAGACCGTGAAACTAAGCTGCAGCATGGTGGTCAAGACCATACAGCGGTTTAACAGGACAGGTTCCACTCAGAACAGGCCTCACTATGGTCAACCAAAGAAGTTGACTGCACATGCTCAGCATCATATCTAGAGGTTGCCTTTGGGAAATAGACGTATGAGTACTACCAGCATTGCTGCAGAGGTTTAAGGGGTGGGGGGTCAGCCTGTCAGTGCTCAGACCGTACGATGAACACTGCATCAATTGATCTGCATGGCTGTCATCCCAGAAGGAAGCCTCTTCTAAAGATGATGCACAAGAAAGCTCGCAAACAGTTTGTTGAAGACAAGCAGACTAAGGACATGGATGACTGGAACCATGTCCTGTGGTCTGATGAGACCAAGATAAACTTATTTGGTTCAGATGGTGTCAAGCGTGTGTGGTGGCAACCAGGTGAGGAGTACAAGTGTGTCTTGCCTACAATCAAGCATGGTGGTGGGAGTGTCATGTTCTGGGGCTGCATGAGTACTGCCAGCACTGGGAAGCTACAGTTCATTGAGGGAATCATGAATGCCAACCTGTACTGTGACATACTGAAGCAGAGCATGATCCCCTCCCTTCGGAGACTGGGCTGCAGGGCAGTATACCAACAGGATAACAACTCCCAACGCACCTCAAAGACGACCACTGCCTTGCTAAATAAGCTGATGGTAAAGGTGATGGACTGGTCAAGCATGTCTCCAGACCTAAACCCTATTGAGCATCTGTGGGGCATCCTCAAACGGAAGGTCAGGAGCGCAAGGTCTCTAACATCCACCAGCTCCATGATGTCGTCATGGAGGAGTGGAAGAGGACTCCAGTGGCAACCTGTGAAGCTTTGGTGAACTCCATGCCCAAGAGGGTTAAAGCAGTGCTAAAAATAATGGTGGCCACGCAAAATATTGACATTTTGGGCCCAATTTGGACATTTTCACTTAGGGGTGTACTCACTTTTGTTGCCAATGGTTTAGACATTAATGTCTGTGTGTTGAGTTATTTTGAGGGGACAGCAAAATTATACAGTTATACAAGCTGTACACTCACTACTTTACATTGTAGCAAAGTGTCATTTCTTCAGTGTTGTCACATGAAAAGATATAATAAAATATGTACAATAATGTGAGGGATGTACTCACTTTTGTGAGATACTGTATATATATATATATATATGAATGCTCTACGTGTTTACATTCATCTAATTGCTGACTGTATATTATGCTCCTCATTTAAAGTTCCAAACCCCTTCTCTTTGCAAATATATATAGAGATCGAGGCACTTAGATTCATATACTATATGCCTCATTCAATGTCCCAAAACCCCCCCTTTCAATAATGATCTCAACTAACTGGCACTGCTCGTTCCAAACAGACGGACGCCAGGAGAAGGGAAGGAGAAGTTTGGGAGCTCACAGAGCATTTTACAAGGAGGAAGAAAACTCCAGTAAGAAGAGCGTCCAAGAAAAATAAATTACAGGGCCATTAAGTAATAGATGTGTATAGATTATTTTTGGAGAATAAGGATATCATACAGTGTCACTTCAAATTCAGTTAAGTGCAAATAAAAAAATGCCTGGTTCTACAAGGACAAAACAGGTGTTATGTCAAGTTTCAAAAGGCTGCTTGTTTCAGAATTCCGTACTGGAACACTCTCTATTTTTTATATTTTAACTTTTAACTTTGCCTAGCAGCATGCATAAGCTGCGCAGCTCGCGGCTCCCTGGTAACACAAGTCTCTTTGACGCCCATTTTGATCCAGCGGTACAAAGCAGATTAGCAGCAGAAGATTAATTTCCTCCTGTCATCTCCCTAAGGGGCCAAAAGGATCTCATGAGCAATTTTTCTTGCCTCAAACATTGTAGTGTGAAAAACAGACCGCTAACGGCTTTGCCATTTTTAAACATTACACAAGAAATGGAGGCAGAGGTTCCAGCCAGGGTCGTGAGTACGATGTCTGTAGAGGACGGAAAAATGCCACGGTAACACCAGTCTTATTTATGGCTGTATTTTATTTGGGCATGTAATGAATGACACTAAGCCCCGGCGTCGCCAGCTCATTTAAAGCTCATCAAAAGCATTACGTCTAAAGTGAAGGCGATTCGAAAACATTTATCTGTGCCTTTTATGAAAGAACTTAGCTTTTCAACACCATCTCTAATTCATTTCATGTTTGCCTCATCTCCAAAAACTAATTAGTCCCTAGGGATACAGACAGGGTATTAACTGTAATAAGAGGTGAGGTACGAAATTATAAATGAGTAAATTAATTAGAAGGAACAAAGAATAATGTCTGAATTAGACGCGTTACAATTATCACTCTGCTAAAATTGTCAAGGGTGAGTTTGGACCATGTAAACATTGGCGCAAGAGGTTTGTAATGCAATAAAACCGGCCACAGATGGGACAAGTACTCTCAGGAGGAAGTGTGCACTGGCAATAAAATCAGCTCAGGGAGCAGCAAGGGTTAGACGAGTGCTTAGAAGACGCTGGCCTGTGCGTATAATAGTTTGTACATATTGCTTCCCTTAGAGATCCATTACAAACTGAGCATGGAATTCAGAAGGGAATTCAGAGTTATTACAGGGATCATGCTTCATTAACCCCTTTGAGACAGGAAGAGGCCTATAAAATACTATTCAGCGATACATTATTTTACGGCTTTTAATGCCTTTTCTCCCACTTCAGAGCAAGCCCTGCCGTAAAATTTCCGCTGCAGAGAAAAAGCAGTGATATGGATATAAACACAAATGTAGCTATGCCTACTCTAAGGTAACATTAAAGTAGATGTAAACCTGAACTGAATGCCATTTGATTTGCTAAAGCGCTGTGCATCATAATCAAAATCAATTTTTTGTAAATAAAATTGTTTTCACCTCTTTTCATCCTTTATTGCAATTTAGTGCTACTGACCACCTCCAGCCTCTTTGCAACCACGTCTTGTATACATCTGCTTGCTCCAGCAATGGCTGGATGGCTTTTCTCAGGGGGGTCTACTGATGGTGACAGTAATGGAGCATGCCTGTGTAAGGTCCATTTCACCCAGGTGACTGGGTGGTGATAAAAACAGGCAATTGAGCTGTGGTTTTAACATTCATATGACCGCCCACCCTAAGTCTATAATACAGCCTGAGGGGGCTGTTTACATGTGGCTAGTTGGGTTGACAGGAGTCATTGTCTGTCAAACTCAGCCATTCAAGTCAATGGGGCTGTGTCACAACCACATATAATGATAGTATTCAGAACATAGTTGTTTTTTATATTTCAACTTCTTATCTTTTTCTCACCTTACTCCATGCCATTTACATCCAATAGCAAGGGAGCAAACTATTACCATGGGATGCCTACAATGTTCAACTTTTATTTATATGTTTTTGTTTTTTTTTTTACTCTGTTGTTGCAGTTGCTTAAAGTGGCCCTGTCACAAGCATTACATATAAACTTTCTTACATGTGAAAGAAGAGAGTAAATACTCTCCTTTTCCACTGCTGTTCAAGAAGAATTGTCCTAAAGTCATCTTTAAAACTGACACTTCTGAACGTGTTGATCTCTTGGTCTCATACAGCGCTCAGCGGCTCTTCCGTCTGACCTTCACGTTTCCACAGAATGCAGTTGTGACATGAAGGACCAGAAGATTGACACTTCCAGAAGTGTGGGTTTCAGAAGAAGACTTTGATGGACAATTCCTATTGAAGGAGCAGTTTGTCAGCACAGTCAGTAGGAAACGCGTTCTCTTCGTTTATAGGTAACAGAGTTTTTACCAATTAAGTTTTATGACAGGGTCACTTTAAGAAGTCTTGGCATTTTGTCACAATCCTTGTCAATCTCAGTTTTGCTGAACAGTTTGTAAATGTGGAGAAATACGCGTTCAAAGCAGGTAAAATAAAATAAGACAATAAAAAATATTGTTACGCTTATGAAGCATATACGATTATCTGCATACCATATTTGCTGTGAAAATAATCTTACATTTGTTTTTTGCACTAGAATTTGTTTACGTATATACTGAATGTAGACGTAAATCGCTAGTCATGGATCATATCCCTGAAGTAATAGTTGTGTAGCCATGCAACATGAATATTTCATATATGTCAGGATCAGAATTGGAGATTGAATAATCCTGCTTTGATAACTAAGCAAAGAATATACGTATTTGGCTGAGCACAGCCAGGGAGATAGTGGCTGATGACTCTCATCTCATATCAAGGAGCAAGATTGCTGTTTTCTAGAGCGTGAAGGCCAACACTGTAACTTTTGGGTCAGTTGGCACAGGTTACCCTTAAAGCACCTTTGATATAATTGATATAACAGTGCATATCATTTCTAAATGGTGTATGTATTTGTGTGTCATATTTTGAAGTAAATGTCATCATTATTTTCAATCTGCTTACTGCAGTGAAGAATGCAGAGGATGCAGACATCCTTTTTCTTTTCATAACGCTTTTATGCCACCTAGGCTGCCTCTAAACCGAATGAATGGCAGAATAAAATTAGACAAAATCAGTAGTCAATGTCCCCTGGGTGATCTTAATTAGAGTGTACCTTTAATTACCTAGTGTGCAGGAAGGTCATCAACCATCATGCTGTAATGGGTTTCATATAACCTGAAGCAGTAATTAGGCCGCTTGCAGAAGGCTGTAATGTACAGAATATGGGTGCATAGTGTAAACTTCGTCTGCTGTTGTGGCACCTTGGAGCCACAGCTGTAGCTTTTAGCCCATAGGAAGTGTGTATTTTTTAAAAAATGTTTGTGAGTAATGCACATCATTTTTTCTATGTAGTCCTATGGTCTAAAATATGCTGCAGCTGTGGCTCCCACACACTATAACAGACATATTTTACACGGTATTCCCATATACCAAGTAGAGCAGATCAAGTAGAAATTGAATGTTCTCTAAATAATTCCACAAATCAGTCTTGATAGCAAAATAGTGTCTATTGTAAAACATTTTTGATGTACAAGCAGTAGCAGCCTGTCCATATGGGGCACAGGGGCGCCGCCCCGATCCATACGCCCAGGCTCTAATCTACATCCAGGGCCCTGGACGCATTCCAATGGGTTTTTTTTAAGCACATGATTAGAGCCTGAGGCCCACCCACTTCTGTGACAATAGCGAATTAACATTCGCTATTGTCTTCCTACTTCTCCTTACGGCGAATCAGGAAGTGGGTCCTGAGACCCGTCACCCGATTGGCTGAAAGGAGAGGCGATCCCCTGCTTCTTGGACTGACTCCACCTCGCCATGCAAAACTGCCATCACCAATCCTGAGGCAGCCACACTGTCAGAGAGCCCTCAGTGATCATCCCTAGCCTCCATCATCTGAGCAGCCTGACAGCTCCATCTGCAGCCACCCCCACTCCCCAATCAGCCCGATACTCCACCTGGAGACGCTCTCACATTTCTTCTGCCACTACTATTATCCATCACTAAGCCCGCTCATCTTGTCTGCACCCGATTTCCCGAGCAGCTCAACAGTCCATCTACAGCCGCTGACATCCACTCCAACAGCTGGACATCCAACCGCACTCCACCAACTTCGACCTGTACAGCCAGACTTTCCATCTACAGACTCCATACTACCACATCAGAGGCATCGTCATCTCATTTATACCAGCCACCATCCTCAGAGCAGGACCCACAGCTTCCCAGGCGATCCACACCCCCTTCACTTCCAAAAGTGAAGTTTACCCATTCTTTCATTCACCATGTATTCATTGTTTTTTGTCTTACCACGGTATTTAACATATTTTTTGCGGTAAAACTGCCCAGTCATGCACATCATGGATGCCTGTGCAGAAACCAAAAGATTTTCTCTCATTTAAAAGCATAACTACAGCCATTTCTTCTTACGGTACTTTTGAAAAGAATGGGGATGCAACGCTCACTCCCTTATCCTACCTCTCTCTCCCATCCTCCTACTGTGGACATCCTTTATCTTTCCTTCTTTCTTATTCCCTTGTTTGCAGATTTTGTTGTTGATTCCGACTTGACGTCTGGACCTGCTTATTGTGTTGCGGCCTGTAGAGACATTGCCTGGCTCATCGATACCTACTCTAACTTACAGGCTACAAGTTTTGTTTATTAAGAAATATATGTTGTTGGATGTTTTTACATTCTTTGCAGCTGCGTTCTAGCTGTCTACTATCTTTTTGACAATTTCAAAAATGTCTCACATGCCATGTTTTGTATCTTTCCATTTTTTCAATAAAAATCTAAAAACTGAAAGTGAAAAGAGCGGGGATGGATTAAACTACCTCTAATAAGAATAATACAGAAATGCGGCAGCCATCTTTAAAGGAGATCAGTGGGGGCAGCCATTTTGGCTGTGTCTGGTACTATCTAAAAAGAGTTGAAAAAGAGAAAAAACCCTCCAAAAAGGGACTTTGGGCATGCTGCCTATCTCTCCCACCTGCCAGACGTGAAGCTGTCTAGAAATGGCCTGAAGAAAACTGCTTTGTTCAGGCCGGGTAGGGATGTAGCATTTAATCTATGTATCCAACGTAGTTCGCATTGTAAAATGGCTTTATCCCAATCCCCCCCATATGGACTGGGTTCGAGCACCAGAAATTGTATCCGAGGAAAAGATCCCCAATGAATGTATTTGGCGTGAAGTCCTAGTGGGAGTTCTTCATTAGAAGTTTGCAGGCTTGCAATATGCCGGTAGGCCCTTCGCCATAGTTCCAGCTTAGTTTTTCCAACATAAAATGCGGAGCAGTCACAGGTGAGTAGGTAAATAACACTCTTAGGCTCCTTTCACACCGGAGCCGCCCGAGTGCCAGCAGTAAAACACCGCTAATTTGCAGCGTTTTACCGCTCATTATAGTGGTGCTATGGCGCCGCTATTCGGGCGGCGGCGGTGCACTTTTAACCCCCCACAAGTGGTTAAACAGGGGTTAAAAGTGGCAGTTTGCGGCGCTCCCAAAAGCGGTGTTCAGGCACTACGGGAACGCTGCCCCATTGTTTTCAATGGGCAGGGGCTGTATAGGAGCGGTGAATACACCGATCCCACACTGCTGTAAAGATGCGGCTTGCAGGACTTTTTTTACCGTCGCGCAAGCACACCGCTCCAGTGTGAAAGCACTCGGCTTTCGCACTGGGGTGTATTGGGAGGAGTTTTTCAGGCCCTTTTTAGTTGATATTTTTAGCGCAAAAGCACCTGAAAAATGCCTTGATGTGAAAGGGGTCTTAGTTTTACATAGTGACGGGGAGTGTATTTTTCGCCGTTAGGTAGAGTGATTTCTTTAGATGTATTCATGTATCGACAGTAGTTACATCCACCACACCAAAAAGTACCCAGGTGTTTGCAGGGGTCATTGCGTTTGTTACCCCTGTATTCACTCTGTACCAAGGAATCTTTAATCGATTTGGCTCGTCTAAAAGTGACACTGGGTGTTGCGGACACAAAGGGGGCCAAGCTGGAATCAATGGTTAATAAGTGCCAATATTTTTTGAGGATACCAGAGATTTTCTTCTGCTGGTTGGAATATCTGGTAATCAACCGTGTTACCTGATTGGGTGCGGCCTGTTTCTTTTTGGGGAATAGGGGGGGACATATGGTGATATACTGGGTCTGCCTTTTGAAAACGGTTAGTGGTACATTCATGCACTTATCCATCCAATGCTATGCAGCGTATACATGGTTGATTTTTTTCTGCCATTTTCTGTCATTTATTGTATTATCTGTATCTTAGAACTCCTCCTGTACCACTCTGAACATCCCTGAAGGAGAGCTATTGAGTTTACCATCTCAAAACGCGTTAGATGTTTCACAGTTCCTTCTCATCTCAGGAGGCTCATCCACACGCAGATGTTATCTGCTTAGCTTTGTTGTTGTCTTGTCCTGTCCGTATGGTCCAAAGTTTTTATGTTTATGTTTCTGTTTGATATGTGCCTATCAATGCCTTTTACTGTATCTGCACACAATTGTATTAATACATTTTTGTAACCTTTGAAATTATATTTCACGGTGTCTGAGTGTACCTTGTCCGTGCATGTACAAAGTCCCTTTTTGGAGGGTTTTACAATTTTTCATATGTTTTTGGGATGCTGGCATGCATTCAGGGTCTTCCCCACTCCCACTTTGTCCATCTAAAAAGAGAGGACGGGGAACTGGACAGAGCAGGGGAGGGAGGATATACGTGGTGAGCAGTGTAATGGTTGTGCATACTGGGCATATATGTGAATGTAGCACCCGTTTTTCTCACGTCACTAGTCTCCTCTGCCATTTTGTCATAAGAATGCATAGCCACACTGACCTTTCCCCCACTTTCCTTTACTTTATACAATACACAAGCTGTTAACTGATGCCAGGACCTTATCAATCCAGTGATCTGACACACAGACCTCTACATTACCCAATCCACAATTTCAGTCTGGAAAGCTTAATAAAACTGTCATCCTCACAAACTTGAGCAATCCAGAGAACTAACAGATACCGGTTGTAAATAGCTTAGTTGAAGGGAATGGCCAATACACATCTCTTGCTAGTCCGGTTAGCAGGTAAGACTCTAAAACTTCAGCAATGCATGTTTCTTAACTCATGAATTAGTGCAGCCAAAATATAGACATATTTACCTTCCTCGGTTAATTTGAAGCATTTGAGCCCAAACCCCACTACCCTAGGAGTACTGGGAGCAGAACCAGCCCAATTCCTTTTCTAGGCGAACTGGGCATCCGAAACCTGTCAAGTTTATATTCATTTTGACGCTAAATGCCGGCTGGACAATAATCTGCATGAATATACCCGGTAGGTATTCAGAAATATGAATACCTATAGAAAACTGCATTTGGCACATACTCATAAACATAGTGACATCCCAGAAACCACTCCTAAAGTGCTTAATTGGTCAGATGGCCACTGTCAACACCCCTTTGATACAAGAGAAAAAGGGAACACCAGGACAGTTTGAGAGCTCTCATTAATATCAAACCTTAGTCATTGGACTCCGCTGAAGCCAGGACATTGTTAAAGCAGAGTTCCACTCAAAAGTGGAACTTCCGCTTTACAGGAAGGTGACCCCCTGACATGCCACAATTGGCATGTCATTTTTTTGGGAGGGGACCGGGGACCCTGTTTTCACAGGATCCCCGGTCCACTTCCTCTCCTAGAGCCACGGCTCCGGAAGGAAGTTCACCTTCCCCCCTCCCTCTCTGTGATATTCTGGGACATGGCACAGGTCCCAGAAGATACACCGGCCGTTCACAAGGCGCAGCGCGACTCTCGCATGCGCAGTGCGTGCCCGGCTTTGAAGCCAAAGCTGGGTGCCCACACTTGTGATGCCAGCGCCGCCGAGGGGAGGGGGAGAAGAGCAAGCCCTCGAGCGACCGCATGGCAATGCTGGAGCCTGGGACAGGTGAGTGTGCGATTGTTAAAAGTCAGCAGCTACACTTTTTGTAGCTGCTGACTTTTAACTGAGTGGAACTCCGCTTTAAGTATTCTTCATTTTCAACTCCTATGTCTCCTTATTTCTCTTTTGCATTATTGCCTCTTTATTTCTTTGTAACAGCCTTTTTCTGTAAATATTTTATTTGCACCACTTTGACCTTTTCATTAAACCCTATTTAGAAAAGTATTAAAATTGTCTTCAAATCTTTTAATGCAAACTAAAACAATCCCTGTCTCTTGAAGAGTGCTGCTGTAGTATAAATCTCTTAAAATACTTGTCTGACAGTGTGTGTGCAGACGTTTATTTATCATAATTGTTATTGTTAATCTTGTGGAAGTTCAGACTCTTTGGTAAAAGTCGGTGGTGGCAGTTAAAGGGTTAATTGCTTAATTACCTTAACCCAATGACAATCGCTCTAAGGCTGCTGGCACCTAGATTGTAGTCCCACAAGCTGGAAAATCTTGGTACAGGGCGCAGCTGAGAGTGGCATTGTTACGCCAGTGACAGCACAATGTGAGATTGGACAGTCCTTTGTCACGAGTTGGTGAGAAGGGCAGGGGTGGCATTCGCATTCCTCACAAGCAGGTTTAGGAGTGTGCAGGGACTGAGCTGCCAATCTGCAAGGTACTACACCACTGAATATCATCCTCCAAATGCGTTTGGAATTCTGGGGTCAGTAAACGGGTGTGCCCAGGAACCTGTTATGGTCGGCTGTTGCCCAAGGATACTTTCAGGAAGCCTAGGGACAATCTATTGTATGGAGCTTTGACGTGGAAATCATGAGTCTACTCCCTCTGATGGTGTGAGGCAATCGATGAACACCTTGTGTGACTTTACTGCCTGATAGAGCCTACCTTCCTCCTGCTGATAGCTAAAGTTATACCAAACTAAGCTTGAGTGAATATATAGATATTCCGGGAGTGAGAGCAGGACTGGTAAGAGCTCAAACTTCAGCAAGTTGACCCACCACTGCCGGCCGATGTGCTTATCTCATCTACCACTGGCCAGTGAAGAAGGGATACAGTACCTCACAAAAGTGAGTACACCCCTCACATTTTTGTAAATATTTTATTATATCTTTTCATGTGACAACACTGAAGAAACTACACTTTGCTCAAATGTAAAGTAGTGAGTGTACAGCTTGTATAACAGTGTAAATTTGCTGTCCTCTCAAAATAACTTAACACACAGCCATTAATGTCTAAACAGCTGGCAACAAAAGTGAGTACACCCCTATGTGAAGATGTCCAAATTGGGCCCAATTAGTCATTTTACCTCCCTGGTGTCACGTGACTCTTTAGTGTTACAAGGTCTCAGGTGTGAATGGGGAGCAGGTGTGTTAAATTTGGTGTTATCGCTCTCACTCTCTCATACTGGTCATTGGAAGTTCAACATGGCACCTCATGGCAAAGAACTCTCTGAGGATCTGAAAAAAAGAATTGGTTCTCTACATAAAGATGGCCTAGGCTATAAGAAGATTTCCAAGACCCTAAAACTGAGCTGCAATACGGTGGCCAAGACCATACAGTGGTTTAACAGGACAGGTTCCACTCGGAATAGGACTCGCCATGGTTGACTAAAGAAGTTGAGTGCACAAGCTCCGCATTATATCCAGAAGTTGTCTTTTGGAAATAAATGTATGAGTGCTGCCAACATTGCTGCAGAGGTTGAAGGGGTGGGGGTTCAGCCTGTCAGTGCTCAGACCATACGCCACAGACTGCATCAACTTGGTTTGCATGGCTGTCGTCCCAGAAAGAAATAAACGTATGTTACATTATATGCTTACATGCTGTTTTCATACACATTAGTTGTCCTTTGCACCTGAGGAAGCGGCCTACGTGCAACATGTAGAGTGACTGGATGATATCTGCCACCTTACTATGACGACCTGAACACACTCTTGGACTATATCTGATCAGTAGATTGGGTTATCTTACCAATTATTTACTGTAGTGATTTCATATGCATAAGTGGCAGTATTGTATATCTATTCTATCAGGACTTTTTTCTATATGTGTGATAATCATGCATGTTTGACAAGTATGTCCTTTTTAATGATTATTAATAAATGTGTATATTTTTAAGTATATTGTTTGTGTGACTGTGCCTACAAAGTCCATATTCCAGTGAATATTTTCCCCTACAATCTTTTTTCGGGACGTGGCACATAGTATGGTTTTTCTAGATCCACAGTACCACTCTGTGTTGATACAGACAAGCAAAATTCTCAAATTATTCATTTTAAAAAAATGCAGTTGTTTATGACACTGTTTTAGCAAACTACATGCCATTCAGTTAGGGTTTACAACCAATTTATTTGTAAATAAGCAATACAGAAAATCTACCTGTTGTCTTGGATTCTACCTGTAAGGTAGTGCATTATTTCCTGACTTGACAAGGCCTAGACACTTCTGCTGTATATTTGTAATGTGAGATCAGCATATGGGCCCTCTCCTATAATGTACTTCTGATGACCACTATCATTGCATAATTAAGGCCCCATGCACACAAGGCATTTGTCCAACCCTCCTAAACACCTTTCCTCCTGGCAGCAGAATTATGGCAGAAAAAATGTTTGATATTATTATTATTATACATGTGCAAACACATCCATCTAGGCACGCCAGGTGCTTTGGCATTAATACATTTCATTGACCAGAATAATAATTTACTCTAACCATGGAAATGAATTAACGCTCAAGCTTGATGCACCTAGCATTAAGGCGTGTGTAAGTCTATGTGTGCATGTGCACATAGGGGGTCATTTACTACAGCGCTGGAGGCTATTTTGCGGCAAAATAACTAAGCTAAAATGCCACAAATCGTGGTAAATAGCGCTAAAACGGTATTCACAATAGCCCTGGCGGCAAAATACTCCCAAACTCAAATTTACAATAACGCCCAGGCAACAGATAGCGCCCAAATCCTTACTCTAGTCAGCACCTGGATAAGTGCACATGGTAATAATGGTTAGAGCATGATATAATCACCTAAATAGTACTAAAATATGCGGTGTATTGTTTAAAGATAATTTGCTTTTAACCACTTCAGCCCCGGAAGGATTTACCCCCTTCCTGCCCAGAGCACTTTTTGTGATCTGGCACTGCGTCGTTTTAACTAACAATTGCGCGGTCGTGCGACGTTGTACCCAAACAAAATTGATGTCCTTTTTTTCCCGTAAACAGAGCTTTCTTTTGGTGGTATTTGATCACCTCTGCAGTTTTTTTTTTTTGCGTTATAAACAAAAAAAGAGCGTCAATTTTGAAAAAAACGAAATTTTTTACTTTTTGCTATAATACATATCCAAAAAAAAACAAAAAAACTAATTTATTCATCAGTTTAGGCCAAAATGTATTCTTCTTGTATTCTATTACAGTTCATGTGTGTGTAAAGGCAGATGCCCCCATGCTTTTGGCTAGATAGTGTATCTGGCAAGATTTGCAATGGTGGTGGCCCCTTCTTGTTCCAATATGACTGCGCATCAATGTACAAAGCAAGGCCCATAAAGACATGGATGAGTGAGTTGGTGTGGAGGAACTTGACTGGCCTGCACAGAGTCCTGACCTCAACACAACAGAACACCGTGGGGATGAATTAGAGTGGAGACTACAAGCTAGGCCTTCTCATCCAACATCAGTGCCTGACCTCACAAATGCACTTCTGGAAGGATGGTAAAACATTCCCATAGACACACTCCTAAACCTTGTGGACAGCCTTCCCAGAAGATTTGAAGCTGTTATAGCTGCAAAGGGTGGGCCAACTCTATTTTGATCCCTGGGCTACCATTATAGTTCATGTGTGTGTAAAGGCAGATGTCCCAATACATAGGGCAATATATTGAATATTGCTTGTGACACTGAGCATGGCTATGGACTTAGGGTTGGTTCACACCACAGAGATGCACACTACATGTGTGAGACTGCTCACTAGCTAAGTAGCTAGCAGTTCTGCCTAGCGCCACTGGGGTTGCTGGTTCAGATCCCTGACATGCTAATGCTTGTGTTGAAGTTTATATGTTCCCCCTGTGTGGGTTTCTCACCACAATCCAAAGACATGCTGACTAAAGTTGAGCGAACACCTGGATGTTCGGGTTTGGCCGAACTTCGCGAAAAAGTTTGGGTTCGGCACCGAACTTGACCCGAACTTAACCCCAAACCCCATTGAAGTCAATGGTGACCCGAACCTTTGGGCACAAAAATGGCTGTAAAAAAGTTCTGGAAAGGCCTAGAGTGCTGCAAAAGGAAGCACAATGGGGGTAAGAGTAGGACAAGTGCCCTGCAAACAAATGTGGATAGGGAAATAACTTAAAATCACATAAAAAAAAAATGGAGGAGGAGGTGGATGGAGGTGGATGTCGAGTAGGAGGTTGAGGAGGCGGTGACCATGTCGGTGTAGGTGGAAGTGGCGGTGGAGGAGGAGGAAGTAGCTAACACTGTTTTTTGTTTGTTTGGGGTTTTTTTTTAAATTAGGGTAGCCCCCAAAATATTGAAACATATTAAAAAAATAAAGTATACCAATGGCTGTGTGAGACCGGTCTAAATGTCTATTCTGCACAAGGTACAGACTAGTCTTGTGGGATCCATGCCTGGTTCATTTTAATAAACGTTAGCTTGTCCACGTTGGCTGTGGACAGGCGGCTGCGCTTGTCTGTGATAACGCCCCCTGCCGTGCTAAACACACTTTCAGACAATACACTGGCTGCAGGGCAGGCCAGCACCTCCAAGGCATAAAGGGCAAGCTCAGGCCATGTGCCCAATTTGGAGACCCAGAAGTTGAATGGGGCAGACCCATCAGTCGGTACGTGTAGGCATGTGCACACATACTGTTCCACCATGTTGCTGAAATGTTGCCTCCTGCTAAGACATTGCCTATCAGCTGGTGGTGCTGTTTGTTGTGGCGTGCTGCTGACAAAGCTCTTATACATTTCGGAATGCCGCAGCGTGCGCTAGTAGTCGCGCATCTTCCGATCACGCTCCAGTGAGGGAATTAAGGCATGTTGTCCTTGTAACGGGATCCAGCAGGGTGGCCACCCAGTAATCAACACAAGTTACAATGTGGGCAACTTGGCTGTCCTTGAGCAGGCACTGCAGTATGTAGTCGCTCATGTGTGTCAGGCTGCCCAGAGGCAAGCTGTCGTCTGTGGGAGGTGTATCATCTGTGTCCTCCGTATCCCCCCAGCCACGCCCCAGTGATGCCCACGAGCTGCCTTGGGTGCCACCCTGCTGTGAACACGGTTCATCCTCCTCCTCATCATTCTGATCCTCCTCCTCCTCCAGAACTGTGCCCCGGCTTGAAAATGTTTTACCTGGCCTATGCTGGTGCAGGAACCCACCCTCTGAGCCGCTTGTGAATGACTGGCCTGATAACCGTGGAAATTACCCCTCTTCCTCCTCCTCCTGTGCCACATCCTCTTCCCTCATCGCCCAAAGTGTTTTTTCAAGGATACATAAAAGTGGGATAGTAATGCTGAGAACAGCATCATCGGCACTGACCATGTTGGTGGAGTACTTGAAACACCTCAGTATGGTACACAGGTCTCGCATGGAGGCCCACTCATTGATGGTGAAGTGGTGCTGTTCCACAGAGCGACTGACCCGTGCGTGCTGCAGCTGAAACTCCACTATTGCCTACTGCTGCTCACACAGTGCACCACCTCATTATGGGTGTCAGGTCCAAGCATTCCTAGATGAACAGTTTCCAGGAAAGTGGATTGGTTGTCGTGGGCCAGTTAAATGGCCCCCAAGGTCTCCCGATCTGACCCCCTTAGACTTTTATCTTTGGGGTCATCTGAAGGCAATTGTCTATGCTGTGAAGATACGAGATGTGCAGCACCTGAAACTACGGATACTGGAAGCCTGTGCTAGCATTTCTCCTGCGGTGTTGTTATCAGTGTGTGAAGAGTGGGAGAAAAGGGTTGCATTGACAATTCAACACAATGGGCAGCACACTGAACACATTTTATAAGTGGTCAGAAACTTGTAAATAACTCATGAAAGAATAAAGTTACGTTAAAACCATTGTTTTTCTTGTGAAATTCCCAATAAGTTTGATGTGTCACATGACCCTCTTCCTACTGAAAAAACAAAAGTTGGATTCAAAATGGCCAACTTCAAAATGGCCGCCATGGTCACCACCCATCTTGAAAAGTTTTCCCCCTCACATATACTAATGTGCCACAAACAGGGAGTTAATATCACCAACCATTCCCATTTTATTAAGGTGTATCCATATAAATGGCCCACCCTGTACTATCGCCTGTACTTGTTCTGGCCTCACCATTCGTTGAGCGCCATTCGGGCCTACCATATAATGTTGAAGGTTCTGTCGGCTACTCGCACCTGAGGAAGATGTTTCACTTGTGCGTGTGGCTGGCACAGATCGACCACGTCCTCTCCTTGCAACAGGAGCTTCACCAACACCAACAACACAAGCAGCACCACGGCCACGACCAAGTCCCTTATTTGGCACTCTTCTCATTCTGGACGCAAATGTACTATTTAGCACAAATTTAGATTATTTTTTAAACTAGCAATGTCGATGCAGCTTTTAATTTTGTGCAAGAAATGCACAGCAAGGTGCAAATGTACTGTGTAGCACTATTTATTAATACTAAAAGAAAAAAGTATAATAAATTATTAATCTTTTTTTTTTAAAACAACAATTTAGATGCACTTTTTATTTTTGTGCAAGAAATGCACATCAAGGTGCAAATGTACTGTGTAGCACTATTTATTAATAATAAAAAAAGAGAATAATAAATTATTATTCTTTTTTTTTTTTTTTAAACAATAATGTAGACGCACTTTTTTTGTGCAAGAAATGCACAGCAAGGTGCAAATGTAGTATGTAGCACTATTTATTAATATAATAAAAAAAATTTAGATTTTAGAACACTAATCTATCCCTCACAGCAGCAGCAGGAACCTCTCCCTATACCAGTATGAGATGATTTTATAACGGTAATCTGTCCCTCACACCAGCAGCAGGAAATTCTCCCTATGCCAGTATGATATGATTTTAGAACACTAATCTGTCCCTCACACCAGCAGCAGGAAATTCTCCCTATGCCAGTATGATATGATTTTAGAACACTAATCTATCCCTCACACCAGCAGCAGGAACCTCTCCCTATACCAATATGATATGATTTTAGAACACTAATCTGTCCCTCACACCAGCAGCAGGAACGTCTCCCTATACCAGTATGATATGATTTTAGAACACTAATCTGTCCCTCACACCAGCAGCAGGAACCTCTCCCTATAGCAGTATGAGATGAGTTTAGAAAGCTAATCTATCCCTCACACCAGCACTAGGAACCTCTCCCTATAGCAGTATGAGATGATTTTAGAATACTAATCTGTCCCTCACACCAGCACCAGGAACCTCTCCCTATAGCAGTATGAGATGATTTTAGAACACTAATCTATCCCTCACAGCAGCAACAGGAACCTCTCCCTATATCAGTATGAGATGATTTTAGAACGCTAATCTATCCCTCACACCAGCACCAGGAAGGAACCTCTCCCTATAGTAGTATGCAATGATTTTAGAACACTACTCTATCCCTCACAGCAGCAGCAGGAACCTCTCTCTATAGCAGTATGAGATGATTTTAGAACACTAATCTATCCCTCACAGCAGTGGCAGGAACCTCTCCCTATAGCAGTATGAGATCATTTTAGAACGCTAATCTATCCCTCACACCAGCACCAGGAACCTCTCCCTATAGCAGTATGAGATGATTTTAGAATGCTAATCTATCCCTCACAGCAGCACCAGGAACCTCTCCCTATACTAAGTATGAGATGATTTTAGAATGCTAATCTTTCCCTCACGGCGGCAGTAGCATCCTCTCCCTACACTAGCCTGAGAGCATGTGACATGCAGTGCTACAGGACCCCAGCTCATATCGAGGCTGAGTCTCATGATGCACTGGCCAATCACAGCCATGCCATTAGTAGGCATGGCTGTGATGGCTTCTAAGGGCAAACAAGTGAAACGCTTGTTGATTGGCTGCCCTGCAACTATTCAAAAGGCACGAAAAATACCCGAACCCCGAACCCAGACTTTTTCTCAAATGTCCGGGTTCAGATTCGGGACACGGACACCCCAAAGTCCGGTACGAACTCGAACTTTACAGATCGGGTTCATTCAACTCTAATGCTGACATTTTATTTGTCTCCTGTTGAAATAGTCTCGAATGTAAGCAAGTTATTTTTGGACTTTAAACCCCATACCCACTATTAGATTTTCTGCAGATTTTTGTCTTCAGATTTACCAAAACCATATAATATGAAGTCAAACCTTAAGAGTTTCAATTTGTATGCAATCAGGCAGGTCCTTATACTGCATAGTTTTGGTAAATCTGAAGGAAAAATCGGATGAAAATCTAATAGTGTGTATGGAGTCTTAGATTGGAAGCTCATTGCAGCCAGGGACTGATGTTAATGTTTGTAAGCACTAATCATGCCCAGTGACTTGGACATTTAAAATTGTAAGGTTTACACTGCACAGGTACATCTGCTTAGAAAACTGTTGCTTTGTTCATGTGCTTGCAAATGGACTTAAAATTGTGGCCTGTAATTGGAGATTTGATTGCACACAGCCAAGAGCTAACAAAGCAAATAGTATTGGGTGTTCCTGCCCATCGGGTGCAATCAATTTAGACATACATGAAGAGACAGATTGAAAGATACTGATGGGCATGTACTTCTATTGGGCGTGTGTCAATGTGCTAACCATACAACCTATCTTATATAAAGGACTGCAGTAGGGTGGTTGGTTTGGCCTAAGAAGAGGCTGTGTTATTTGCTGTGATTTTGGGGGGGAGAAGGACTGATATTGTACATAATGACAAATGCCCAACTAGGGCTGTTTGGATGTCTGTTTGCTGAAATTCTTGTGCATTTTGTCCATCAGAAGTGGGGTTATGTGGCCATGCTGTCAATGTTGTGTGTGTATTGTTCCTGCCTGACCATACATTCTTCCAGGAGAACATATTGACCAATGTATGTGTGTAGAATGTGGGGGGATGGTAAGTGTTATAGTTTGAATATGTGCCGTTTTTAATAATATGTTGTAATGCTTTGTAAGAATAATGACTGTTAAGTATGTTTCCATAATTACATAGTTACATAGTTAGTCAGGTTGAAAAAAGACACAAGTCCATCCAGTTCAACCAAAAAAAACAAAAAACATTTTTATATATATATATATACACATACACACACACATATACACACATACACAACCAAATAATCCCATATACAATCCTTCACCCACAGTTGATCCAGAGGAAGGCAAAAAACCCCAGCAAAGCATGGATCCAATTTGCTATAATGGGGGAAAAAGTCCTTCCTGATTCCCCGAGAGGCAATCGGATTCACCCTGGATCAACTTTACCTAAAAATGTTAGTACCCAGTTATATTATTTACATTAAGGAAAGAATCCAGGCCTTTTTTAAAACAATCAACTGTGCTGGCCAAAACCACCTCTGGAGGGAGTCTATTCCACATTTTCACAGCTCTTACTGTGAAGAAACCTTTCCGTATTTGTAGATGAAATCTTTTTTCCTCTAGACGTAAAGAGTGCCCCCTTGTCCTTTGTGATGACCTTAAAGTAAATAACTCACATTTATTATATTGACCCATGATTGTAAAAATCCATTTCAACTAGGTCCCACTTAGGCTAACGGAGAGCCCCTTAGTCCTTCCTGAAAAAGGGGGTAATATCGTTTAACCTAGGTACGAAACGACCCCAAAAAACGGAAGGAGACCTAGT
>BLSH010528090.1:616852-630798 GCA_018402905.1 Glandirana rugosa
GGTAGTGTCGGTACGGATGATTACCGTACCGACACTTACTGGTGACGTAGTACACTGGGTCGGAGCTATACTCGACCTCAGTACATCACGACGTACAGTGTACGAGAGTCCGATCACATCCCTCTCCTACGACGGCGGCGACACTCCCTATCTAATCGCAAGATTTTAGTAGAGTATGAAGATATCCCTCTCCAAGGACCACGACCACACTCCCTATCTAATCGCAAGATTTTAGTAGAGTTTGAGTCATATCCCTCTCCAAGGACCACGACGACACGCAGCAGGAACCTCTCTCTATAGCAGTATGAGATGATTTTAGAACGCTAATCTATCCCTCACACCAGCACCAGGAACCTCTCCCTATAGCAGTATGAGATGATTTTAGAACGCTAATCTATTACTCACAGCAGCACCAGGAACCTCTCCCTATACTGAGTTTGAGATGATTTTAGAACGCTAATCTATCCCTCACACCAGCACCAGGAACCTCTCCCTATAGAAGTATGAGATGATTTTAGAACGCTAATCTATCCCTCACAGCGGCGGCAGCATCCTCTCCCTACACTAGCCTGAGAGCATGTGACATGCAGCACTACATGACTCCAGCTCATATCGAGGCTGGGTCACATGATGCAGTGGTCATTCACAGCCATGCCATTAGTAGGCATGGCTGTGATGGCTTCTAAGGGCAAACAAGTGAAACGCTTGTTGATTGGCTGCCCTGCAGCTATTCAAAAGGCGAGAAAAATACCTGAACCCAAACCCGGACTTTTTCTCAAATGTCCGGGTTCGGGACACGGACACCCCAAAGTCTGGTACGAACCTGAACTTTACAGTTCGGGTTCGCTCAACTCTAATGCTGACATTTTATTTGTCTCCTGTTGAAATAGTCTCGAATGTAAGCAAGTTATTTTTGGACTTTAGACCCCATACCCACTTTTAGATTTTCTGCATATTTTTGTCTTCAGATTTACCAAAACCATATAATATGAGGTCAAACTTTAAGAGTTTCAATTTGTATGCAATCAGGCAGGCCCTTATACTGCATAGTTTTGATAAATCTGAAGGAAGAATCGGCTGAAAATCTAATAGTGTGCATGGAGTCTTAGATTGGAAGCTCATTGCAGCCAGGGACTGATGTTAATGTTTGTTAGCACTAATCATGCCCAGTGACTTGGACATTTAAAATTGTAAGGTTTACACTGCACAGGTACATCTGCTTAAAAAACTGTTGCTTGGTTCATGTGCATGCAAATGGACTTAAAATTTTGGCCTGTAATTGGAGATTTGATGCACACAGCCAAGGGCTAACAAAGCAAATAGTATTGGGTGTTCTTGCCCATCGGTTGCAATCAATTTAGACATACATGAAGAGACAGATTGAAAGATACTGGTGGGCATGTACTTCTATTGGGCGTGTGTCAATGTGCTAACCATACAACCTATCTTATATAAAGAACTGCAGTGGGGTGGTTGGTTTGGCCTGAGAAGAGTCTGTGTTATTTGCTGTGATTTTGGGGGGGAGAAGGACTGATATTGTACATAATGACAAATGCCCCACCAGGGCTGTTTTGTTTGTTTGCTGAAATTCTTGTGCATTTTGTCCATCAAAAGTGGGGTTATGTGGCCATGCTGTCAATGTTGTGTGTGTATTGTTCCTGCCTGACCATGCATTCTTCCAGGAGAACATACTGACCAATGTATGTGTGTAGCATGTGGGGGGATGGTAAGTGTTATCGTTTGAATATGTGCCGTTTTTATTAATATGTTGTAATGCTTTGTAAGAATAATGACTGTTAAGTATGTTTCTATAATCTTGCAGCAAAAAATGTGAAGTGGGATGGTGGGTATTGAGTAGTTGTACTATGAAATGTGTTGCCTATTTCACACTGTCCACTCTAAGGTTTAGACAAATCTAGATTGTAAGCTCCTATGACCAGGTCCCTTAGAACCCAATTGCTAATGATAACTGTTTTGCTAAATGGAGAACCATGTATACTGTAGAATATTTTAATGCCATTAAATATATATATAATTATGTTTCTGCTGGCAAAATAGTAGTACATTATTGAGCTCTTTGTTGTATCTCTCTTTTCTTTCTTCTTACGTTTTAATTCGTTTTGGGGTGGTGGTTTTTGGGAAGTGGAATATCTTCTTTAGGGCAGGTTTATACTGCTGATTCGCACCGCACTGCATTGTGAATCACATGCAATCTCTATGCGATGCGATTCCAGCCATACAGATAGTATGGCTAAAATCCCATCACATCCGGACCAAACTCACACAGGACCCTTTTTTTGGTTTGCAGCAGAATTGTATGTATTTTGTATTGACACTCCCCGCAGTTCACATATGGCAGTGTTAACTGCCACCAGGAGACATGTGATGCAGGACCCGCAGTGGATTTGCAGGGTTCCCGCATCGCAGCAGTGTGAACCGGCCTTTAGGGCCGGTTCACACTGCTGCGGTGTCCGAGATCAGATATGATTCACACCGCAGTGCAAATAACATGCGATCTCTGTGCACTGCGAATTCAGCCATACAGATAGCATTCGGACCAAATTTGCACAGGACCCTTTTTTGTTCCACAGCAGAATCGGATAGCATGGGTGTTCACTTTAAAAAGGGGGCCCCCAGATACCGACCCCCTATATGAATGAGTAAGGGGTACAATGTAACCATTCACCTATAAAAGTGCAAAAAAAACACAGCAGGAAGGTTTTTAAAGTATGTTTTTAAAGCAGCTCTGGTGTCTTCTTTCTTCTGCTTTTTTGCGGGGTCATCTTTCTTCTGAGGGGTCTTCTTTCATTTGCTCTTTTGCGGGGTCTTCTTTCCTCTGTGGAGTCTTCTTTCTTCTGCTCTTTTGCAGGGTCTTTTTTCTTCTGCGCTTTTGCAGGGTCTTCATTTCTTTTGTGGGGTCTTCTCCCTCTCCATGCCGTCTTCTGCTCTTTTGCCGGTTCTTCTTCCTCTCCGTGGTGTCTCCTACTCTTTTGTAGGGTCTTCTCTCTGTGCCGTATTCTGCTCTTTTGCCGCGTCTTCTCTGCTGTCTCTCCCTCTGTTCTTCTTCCGATGTTGACGTGACGCGATCTCCCAGTGTAATGCTGGGTCCGCGATGTGCACCTACATATTTTGGCATGGGGCGGGGCCATCTGGTGACGTTATTCGGAGACCCCACCCCCTTGTGAAATCACAGACCAATCATGTGCGGTGAAGTCACAGGGGGGCGGGGTCTCTGAATGACGTCATCCACCCCATCCGTTTTTTTTCACCCTCAGCGGGTCGGCAGCGAGATCGGAGAAGGAAGGAGATGACCAGAGGATGAAGAAGCGGGGAAGAAGAAGCCAGAGGAAGACTGAAAGAAGATGGAGAAAACCAGAGGAAGAAGCAGAGGAGAAAACGATGGAGGAGGACTGGAGGAAGAAGCGGAGAAGAAGAAAAGATTTTTTAATATAGGAATTGTCAAAAACTGGCTACTGTCTTTTGTCACACTACACTACTTTTTTTGGTGAATGGGTAAGGGTACAATGTACCCCATACTCATTTACATAAGGGGGGGATGGGATCAAGGGGGCTTCCAGATTCTGATAAGCCCCCACCCACAGATTCTGACAACCTCAGCCCAGGGTTGTTGGGAAGAGGCCCTTGTCCCCAACAACATGGGGAAAAGGTGCTTTGGGGTGGGGGGTGCAGAGCCCCCCCGCCCCCAAAGCACCCACCCCCCCCATGTTGGGGGCATGTGGCCTGGTACGGTTCAGGAGGGGGGTAGTGCTTGCTCGTCCCCCCCTATCCTGTCCGACCAGGCTGTATGCTCAGATAAGGGTCTGGTATGGATTTTGGGGGGCCCCCCACATCAATTTATTTTGAGCTGCTGTTTGAAAATGACTTGCTAAACTATTTCTAGACTTTCCAGGCTTCACAAGTTTGTTGCACAATTGCAGCAAGTCTGCATTGCATGACTCCAGATCAACTTTCTTTGGAAACATTCTGCAAGTCTGCTGCAAGTTCTGGTTCAGCTGCAACTTTGCTCTTGCTCTTGCTACAATTTGGAAACATGTCAACTAGAACTTTGTGCTTCAAGTGCTCTGCAAGTGTACAAGTTGCTAGTGAAAATGTGCAGCAAGTTAACAAGACTTGCAATTCAACACTGCCACAAATTTGTGGCAAGTTATCCTTGCTATCTGAGATGTGCTTTCTCCACTTAATCAGGTCTGATATGTATTAGATTGCAAGCTCTTCTTAATCCTCTTGTATTTTATTTTATTGTATTGTAATTGTAGTGTCTCCCTTTTATATTCTAAAGCACTGCGTAAACTGTTGGTGCTACATAAATCCTGTATAATAATAATATGAGGAAGCAAAGCCCTGTTCCTATACCAATATGGGTACCACCACAATAAGACAAACTGCAGAATGGTATGTCAGACCCAGGGAATGACCAGTTGCAGGATACCTACAGGCAATACTGGTGAATAGTTTTTAGCCCTTTTCTTTCCTGATTTGTAAAAAAAAAAAAAAGGTATAAATATGGAAGTATACAGTCATCAACTCTTTTTCTCTTGCACTTATGTGAACAAATGTGGGCATAGAAAATGGAGCTTGGTAGGTCCAGATAATAAATTGACTGGTACACTTCCCCTCACCTTTAAAGCTAAACTTCAGTCAGCTTATAAAAATAGCATTTGGCTCCCCACTGGCCCCTCACGTATACTAAGGTCACATGCTCTTTTTCACCTTCGATTTATCCCCGGAATGTGCATGGGCCCTCAACATCCTCAAATACAATGTAGGACCACTGAAAATGTCCAAATCACTAGTAAGAAAAAAATGTAGTTTGTGATTCAAAGGAACATTAAAAGTCCAGATCTGCATGCTTATTTTGATTCAGTGACTCAAAGTACTGAGGAATTTGGATCAACGAAATAGCCACCCCGTTAGTATTTTGACTCAAAAGTTGAATCATGGCAGCCTACATATTTTCTCAGCACAGGTTTCCTTTCAAAGTTCTAATTACCATACACTAGTTATAGGATAGTGGAAAGCTTATTCTGCTGTAGTGGTATAAAGGGAAATGTATGTATAAATCCCTTTAAGTTATGCACAGTGTCATAAGGAAGTTTATTAGATTTAATTCAGCCGCTCAGCTGGCAAGAATCAGCAAATCACATTCCTCAATGTCTGTGTACTTATTCTTGACACCCACTGTAAATCACCTTTGATTCCATACACTGCAATCAAAGCTGCTCTGCGGAAAAAAATGACCAGTAGTCTAATATGGCCGACCTGCGCATTGAATGCAGTCTACTACCAAAAAGCAGAAATTGTTTGCAAGCTGTCCAAAGACTCTTTGATATTTGTTGCTGTTGGGTCAGTTTTAGAGGTAGTAGAAATCTTCCTTATCACAGGAAATATACAAAGGAAACATTTACAAACAGCTTCTGTTTTCCATGGTTAGTTTGTACATGTTTAGCACAACACATGCATAATTAAATACCTGTTATAATAACAAAGATTGTAAAAGGCGTGCCCTTTCCAGAATGGGAAATGTTGGGGATCAAAAACAATCCTAAAGAGGGTATGACAACAGGCAATATGTGTAGAGGAGGAGTGCAGAGGGTATGATAGTGGGCAGTATGTGTAGGAGAGAAGTACAGAGGGTATTACGGTGGGCAGTGTGTGCAGGAGAGAAGTGCAAGGTGTTTGAAAGCAGCCAGTATGTAGAGGAGAGGTGTGCAGGGTGTGAGAATGGGCAATATGTGCAGAAGAGAACTATGGAGGCTATGACAGTGGACACAATGTGCAGGAGAGGAATGCAGGAGGATATACATATTTACATAGTTGGTAAGACTAATAAAGACAACAGTCCATCCAGTACAACCCTGTATCCCTGTATATTGTGTTCACTGAGATGCACGTCCAAGAGTCTTTTAAAACTATCAATACTTCCTGCTGACACCACTGATTGTGGAAGAAACTTCCACATTCTCACCACCCTGACAGTGTAAAACCCCCTATGCAGACTACGGTTAAACTGCTTCTTTTCCAGTTTCATCATGTGGCCCCGTGTCCTCTTACATGCCCTGGGACTGAATAGTTTCATACTTACGTTGGGACCACCATTGAAATAATAGTATATCGCTATCATATCTACTCTCAAATGTCTCTTCTCCAGGGAGAAAAATTTTAGTGCTCGTTGCTGTTCCTCGCAATTGAGGTTCTCCAGTCCTCATATTAATTGTGTTGCCCTTCTCTGGACTCTCTCCAGCTTCAGCACATCTTTCCCGAGGATTGGTGACCAAAATTGGACGGGATACTCCAGATGCAGCCTAACCAGAGCTTTATAAATTGGCAGGATTATTGTTTTATCTCTGGAGCAAATACCCTTTTCAATGCATGCTAAAATTCTGCTGGCTTTGTTTGCTGCAGTTTGGCATTGCTTGCTATTGCTCAATCTGTCTTCTACTAGGACCCCTAGATCCTTCTCCATCATGGAATTCCCCAGGGGTCTCCCCCTAGAGAGTAACTTGTGTTTATATTTTTTAACACCCAAGTGCATTACCTTACATTTTTTAATGTTAAACCTCATTTGCCATCTAGCTGCCCACTCCATTAATTAATTCAGGTATTGTAAGGTTTCTTCCTGATGTGATGCTATTGCCCTACTTATTTTTGTGTCACCAGCAAACACTGAGATTGAGCTTTTCATCCCATCCTCTATATCATTTATAAATATATTAAACAGAATTGGTCCCAGGACACAGCCTTGGGGTACCCCACTAACCACTCTAGACCATTCTGAGTGCACGTTATTTATCACCACCCTTTGGACACACCCCTGTAGCCAGTTTTCTATCGAAGGACAAACCCTATGGTTCATACCCACAGACCTCAGTTTGTAGATTAAGCATTTGTGGGGGACAAACAGCAGGCAGTATGTGCAGGAGAGGAGTGTGGAGGGTATGACAGAGGGGGCAGCATGTTCAGGAGAGGAGTCTGGAGGTTATGACAGTGGGCCCTGTGTACAGAAGCGAAATGTGGAGGGTATGTCAGCAGGCAGTGGACTGCAGGATGAGGCCCATTGTTCTTGAAGCAGATCACTTACACTTCAGACAGGTCACTGAGGGGTTAATTTTTTTAAGCTGGGGGTAATGGACTGAAGGGTTAACTGACATTCTGTGGCAGCTTACACTGAGAGGTTAATGAACA
This sequence comes from Glandirana rugosa, assembly GCA_018402905.1. Classification (NCBI taxonomy): domain Eukaryota; kingdom Metazoa; phylum Chordata; class Amphibia; order Anura; family Ranidae; genus Glandirana; species Glandirana rugosa. Next base: position 624,056 of record BLSH010528090.1, read on the forward strand.
TACCGTAAAAACTGGTCACTGATGGATTAATGCATATACTGTATATACAGCAGATTGGTCACTAATGAGTTGATGCATATACTTTTCTGATGTGAAACTGGATCAAGAGTGCAGTGTACAGAAGGAGAATCTATCTGCTGGTATAAATGCCGGGGAGTGTACTGGGGACAGGATACAGTTGAAAGATCGAAGTGTCTAACACAATCCTGGACTACAGACATACTCTACAGTAATTGATAAATTCACTTTTTCCAGGGGGAGGGACTGCTGCTTAACTGAGCTTCATTCTGAGTGCTGAAGCTCAGTGTACAGTGTCTATGGGGAGGACATAAACACTGTTCAATATGCGATGGGAGTGTGTGACTGCAGATTGAGGAGTCTCTGGAGGAGAAATAGTAAAGTGTGTGCTGTAGGAGAGATACAGACCAATGTGTGAGTGCTATACTAACGATCTAATGGGGGAAAGACCAAACTGTGTGTTAAAGGTTGGATCTCACTTAGGAAAGACCAAACTGTGTGCTGAAGATGGGATCTCATTGGGGAAAGACCAAACTGTGTGTTAAAGGTTGGATCTCACTGGGGAAAGACCAAACTGTGTGCTGAAGATGGGATCTCACTGGGGAAAGACCAAACTGTATGCTGAAGATGGGATCTCACTGGGGAAAGACCAAACTGTGTGCTGAAGATGGGATCTCACTGGGGAAAGACCAAACTGTGTGCTGAAGGTGGGATCTCACTGGGGCTTTCCCAAACTGTGCGATGAAGGTTATATCTTATTGGGGAAAAACCAAACTGTGTGCTTAAAGCGGAGTTCCACCCAAAAGTGGAACTTCCACTTTAAGTCCTCCTCCCCAGCTCCGGATGCTGAAACTGAGCTTTTGGGGAGAAGGGGGGGTGGGGATACCTGATTTTTTCGGGTACTTCTGCTCCGGTCACCTTAGGCGATCGGAAGTGGAAGGTCTCCTTCCCCCTCCCTCCCAAACTCTTCTGGGACACAGGACAGGTCCTAGAAGACTTTGGACCAATCATAAAGCGCAGCGCCACACGTGCATGGCCGTGAAGATCTTCACGGCCGGGTGCCCACAGTAGCAATGCCGGTGCTGTGGAGGGGAGGGGGAGAGGAGCGAGGCTCTGTGCAGCTCCATCGCTGGACCGGCAGACAGGTGAGCGTCTGTTTATTAAAAGTCAGCTGCTACACTTTTTGTAGCTGCTGACTTTTAATAAACATTTGGAAAGGGTGGAACTCTGCTTTAAGTTGGGATCTCACTGGGGAAAGACCAAATTGTGTGCTGAAGATCGGATCTCACTTGGGAAAAACCTGACTGTGTGCTGAAGGTGTGATCTTACTGGGGAAAGACCAAACTATGTGCTGAAAGTTGGATCTCACTTGGGAAAGACCAACCTGTGTGCTGAAGGTGGGATCTTACTAGGAAAAGACCAAACTGTGTGCTGAAGGTTGGATCTCACTTGGGAAAGACCAACCTGTGTGCTGAAGGTGGGATCTTACTGGGAAAAGACCAAACTGTGTGCTGAAGGTTGGATCTCACTTGGGAAAGACTAAATTTTGTGCTGAAGGTGGGATCTCTCTGGGGAAAGACCAAACTGTGTGCAGAAGGCGTTATGTCACTGGGGACAGACCGGTCTGTGTGCTGTAAACTGGGTGTCAACTGGTGAAGACCAATCTGTGTGCTGGAGGCGTTATGTCACTGGGGAAAGACCGGGTAGAGGCAAAATCCCTCAGTAGCAAAATCAAACTCAAACTCATTGAAGGTATTAGCTTCAATGAAACAGTGAAAATATGCTTTGAACGTGAAACTCAAGCTTAGGCAATAAATTATTAGGCTATAGTTAAGTCTATTGTTATTATAACATTTCATTGTAGTGATTACTGTTATGGCAAGGGCAGATATTAAAATGCAGCTTTTTCTAATGTAGGTGTAAATATGGCTAGATTGTATCTTTTCAGTAAACTGAAAGCTAAACTCCGGTCAAACAGCAAACACACAGTTTAAATATATAGAAAGAGTTTGTGTTTCTAATCAATCAGATCTAAAATGTGCTGTTCTTCTATAACTAAATAGAGTAGGGAACAGCAAAGGAACTCTGCAAGGTTTAATGATGTCATCTGACAGAAATAGAGGGGATGTTCCAGGTTTAAAGTGCTATTAATCCCAATTGAGAAATAAAATAATCTTGTATTTACACTTACTGTGCTTTTTTATGCTGAATTATTAGGTTCTGTGCACCTTCTGTTCTGCTGAAGATGCCTTTGAAAGTTTACTAGAGTATACTTTTGTGTTGGCTCTGTTCACTGTGGAATCTCTGTGAAGTGACCTATATTTTCTGCTGGCACTATATCTCAGGAATATGAGGGAAGAGCAGTGTTTGACAACCTGTAGGGAATAGGGGATCTCAAATGTGGCCCTTGACCTAACAAAAAGCCACAGATAATGTTCAGTGTATGTAATGCTGGAAAAGATCGACAGACACCACAGACGTAATAGAGGAAATGGTGATCAGAGAGATTGTGGACATGCTACAGGTTTATTTGTAGATACGCTGCAGAAGACAGTGACAGACTGGAGACATATTACATGAGGCTAGTAGAGATCATAGTTATTACTACCTTACAAATCAGTGCTCTCATTCCCAATACAGACTGCTGGGGTCTGAGGGCTGCACAACAAGTATCATGGAGCCGCATGTGGTTGGGCACCTGGGATCTAGAGGCAGGAAAATAATAATAATAATGTTAATAATAATAAATATATTTAAAGAGAAATGTACTTTTTATATATGGATAGATGCCGCTATAACATTTGTTAGGGGAACAGTTAATGAGTGCAAGACCTCATTTACTCGGGTGTACTACAGTGTGCGCCTGTGCAAGGGCCTTGTTTACCTGCACAGGGAAGCACAGGTTTCATGCATCCTTGTGCAGGCAGTCTTATTCAGGTTAATTTGGATGCAGTGGCTGCACAGACACAGCCACTGCTCCCAATTTGACATCCAAGCTCATGCACGGCCCCGAACGCACACTGCCTGTGTTAGGGGCCATGCACCTATACAGAAATAAACTTGAGAGCAGCTGCTGTGTACATGCAGCTGCTGCATTCAAACTTACATCAATGGGACTGCCTACGTGTGTATGGTCAGAACACCTGTGTATCCCTGTGCGGCTAAACACATTCCTAGCATGGGTGTACATTGTAGTATGCCTATGTGAATGAAGCCTTAAGCCTCTGTTTCTTTGACAACTGTCCTAAAGGGGATTTAATATCCCTTTGGAGAAATGTATTTTCACTTCCTGTTCCTCCAAGGAAAAAAAACAATTTCAGATCAATACTCTATCTAAATGTTTTTATTTTTTCCACTTCAGCAGAATGCCTCCCAGATAGTTTTCATCTCAGCTTTCAAATATCTGTATTAGGCTCTCATCACATCGTTGTGGAATATTACTTTCATCTTTATTTTATTTATTATTGTTGTACTCAACATTTAAAAAACAAAAAGACAGGGTTGTACTCTAGCCCTCTTACATCATTATCTATCTTTTTAGGGGACACTCTATCCTTCTCCTCCCCCCCCCCCCCCCCTCGCTAGCCTTTATTATTCTTATTCTCCTATCAATCCATGATTGACCTGTATTCGTTCGACTTTTTGAATTCTACCCACTTCCTCCATGTATTCTGATGTCTGTCCAGGGTATCATCACCCATGTGTATTGTTTCCTCCATGGTCCTTATCCACTCAATCCTTTCCATCCACTTCTTCATTGTTGGAGCTTCTGGAGTCTTCCGCAGTCTCGGTACCAGGCTCTTAGCTGCATTAAGAAGGAAGGGCACGTCTTTTTATACTGTCTTATTGAAGTTTTTGTAGCATGGAATAAATAATCCCATGGCTCTTCCTTAACTTGTATTCCTGTAATGATCCTGATCTTCTCCACAATCTTGTTCCAGTACTTTACAATCTTTGGGCATTCCCACCACAAATGTGCGAGGGTGCCCACTATCTCACATCCCCTCCAGCAGTTCTGCGAGTTTTCCCTACCTACCCTTCCCATCCTCTGTGGCACCCAGTACCACCTTGCCATCAACTTATAGTTCATCTCATTTGTCCCCTGATCCCTTGCGGATGAGCTAATCAGATTAAAAATATTTTTTTCCCTGCATCTCCCTCCGGAATGTTTCCTAGTTCTTCCTCCCACTTTGCAATGTAGGGTGGAATTCCTGGCTCCGCTTCATTTATCAAAATTTTATATATCTTTGACATACCGTGTTTAGTGCATTATGGTGAGCTTAATAATTTCTCTATTGGTCTCATTTCCCTTTTCCCCCTCAACGGTTGTGGAAGGGTCTGTGTGAAGTGCTGAAGCTGTGTGTATCTCCATCTATCTAATGTTTTTTTCCCCCATTCTTTTATAATCTCCTCATAAGTGAAAATTCTATTCCCCACCAAGATGTCCTGTAGACTTAATTCCTCTTTCCTTGCCCACTGTTTGAAATAAGTCCCTTCATCTTTCCCTGGTTTAAAGAAATCTGTATTTATTAGTGACATTAACGGTGCATTGTACTGCCAGTTGTATTGTTTACTTATTATATCCCACGTTTTCAATGTGTGTTTTGTAATTATATTTGTGCTACCTTCTAACTTCCTATATTTTTTGGGATCCAAATCATCTTCTCCAATTCCACCCCATTTTGCGTTCTCTCCGTGTCTACCCAACATTTTCCTCCTTTGCTATGGATCCATTCCGCTATTCTCACCATTACTGCCGCCTGATAATACTTTTTAAAGTCTGGTGGGAGGAACAGAATTGAGTTACATGGTCCCTATATTATTTAAATTTTGTCAGATATTTCCATAAACTCCTGGTGTCAAAGGGAACGGCTGGAAAGTCAAGAGAAGGTGAACAAAGCTGCTGCATGAGCCAATTGTGTTTTGCCCTGTATCCGCAAAGCAAGTCTATGGTTAGTAAATCACAACTGAAAGTAAGAGAAAAAGACTTGTTCGGAATTAGGTACCTAAAAATATTATCAGGAGCACAATAGAAGCTGGCCTTCTATCCTACCACATGATTTCCTGAATGTAATCGTATAGCTGTGAATTTCTACAACATCGTTGAAAGACTATTACAGCTTAATATACTGTGAACTGGGACAATCATTTGTTACCATGAGAGAGTAGTTCAATTTTTCTGTGTCTCCAACCTTTGCCCTCGTTCTGTGACTGATGCTGAGGTGCAGTAATCCTGATGATGGCTTTGTAACTTCAACATATCCATTCTAATTACTGAACTTCATAGAGTTCCACATACTGCAGGTTTTAGATAATCAATAGAAAGAAATAGCTGAGCTAAGCCAATAGTGTAAACACTATATGAAGGATGAATGACGTTTTTTTTCAGCAATCTCCTCCATACTGCTGATGTTTATCTTTATAGTAGTAACTTGGCTAAAGGCTTCTTGTCAACTAAGTCGCAGTGACCAAAGCGGAAAAGTGTAGCTTTCTTTTGAGGGGTTTATGAGAAAAAACTTTCCCCAAACAGGATATTGCACTACTTGTAGGTAAATAGGAGAACCAGAACCTTCGCTAATTGAAAGAGTGGGTTTGACAATAAAGTTGACAGTGCCTACACCCAGGACAGGGCATCTGTGACAGAGGAGATTATCTTCTTGGGAAATTAACCAGTAATTGTGAGCAGAGGAACTACTGTAACCAGCATATAACATTAAACTGGTAGTAAAGCCGCCCCACACCCCCAAAAAAAAAAAAAAACCTGCAAAGCAAAAGCATAATGAGCTAGTATGCAGCGCATGCTACTCATTATGAAACACTTACCTCGGAAGGAAGCTGTTGCAGCAGTCTCGGCACACCGCTGTGACTGGCGACATCACTCTTCCGGGTCTGTGGCTCCATCCAATCACAGCTCGGACTCCAGCGATGTGATTGGCAGAGCCACGCTCACGTCACTCCCACGCATGCGCACGGGAGCCGTCATTTACGGCACAAATACAGAAGAAACGGCACCCTGGGTGCCGATTCTTCAGTGCACATGTGCCGATGACGTCGGCACATGCAGATACAGGGGATATCGCCTAAACTGTACAGGTTTAGGAGATATTTCCTGGACCTACAGGTAAGCCTTATTGTAGGCTTACCTGTAGTGGTTGTCATGACTTGACAACCACTTTAACCACTTCCCGACCGCACTATAGACAAAAGACGTCCACAGCGCGGTCGGGTTATTCTGAGAGGACGTCCATGGACGTCCTCCAGAATCGCGCTTCCCGCGCGCCCCCTGGGGCGCGCACACGGGAACATCCGTGACCGTCGGGTCCGGGGGACCCGACTGATCACAGATCGCGGTGAATGGCCGCTGTGAGCGGCCTTTCATCACGTGATCGCGCCGTCCAATGACGGCGCGATCACATGTCAACAAGCCAGCGCTTCCGCCGGCTTTTCTCTCTCCTCTCCGCACCGATCGGTGCATGGAGAGAGGAGAGAGGGGGGAGGAAAGAGGTGTGCAGTGCTGTGGGCGATGTGTAATGCCCACAGCACTGCTAAATGACAGTATGCACCCCCACCATCCATCAATCACCCACCTAGCCATCCACCCCATCCATCCACACCCCCCCCATTCTTAGCCCATCCATGCTCAGCCACCCATCCATCAATCCATCCATCCTCACACAGACATGCTCACCCATCCATCCATCCATGCTCACCCATCTACCTACCCA
>BLSH010528090.1:662181-685285 GCA_018402905.1 Glandirana rugosa
TCAGATGTTAAAATGTCTGTAATCTCTCCCTCACGCTGGCAGCTTCCTCTCCCTACACTAACCCAAGAGCATGTGACATGCAGCACTGTGACTCCAGCTTATAAAGAGGCTTAGTAGGCATGGCTGTGATGGCTTCTAAGGGCAAACCTGTGAAACGTTTGTTGATTGGCTGCCCTGCAGCTATTTAACATGCGTGATCAACTACCAGAACCCAGAACCCGAATGTTTTTTGAAATGTCCGTGTTCGGGTCCGGGTCCCGGACACCCGAAAGTTCGGTACGGACCCGAACGTTACAGTCCGGGTTCGCTCAACACTAGTTGAGATCTGGAGACTGGCTAGGCCACGCCAGGACCTTGAAATGCTTCTTAGGAAGCCACTCCTTTGTTGCTCGGGCAGTGTGTTTGGGATCATTGTCATACTGAAAGACCCAGCCACGTTTCAACTTCAATGACCTTGCTGATGGAAGGAGGTTTTTACTCAAAATCTCACGATACATGGCCCCATTCATTCTTTCCTTTACATGGATCAGCTCAATTCTTTAAAAATCAGACAATGTGATTTTCTGGATTTTTTTTTTCATTCTGTCTCTCATACTTGAAGTGTACCTATGATGAAAATTACAGGCCTCTCTCATCTTTTTAAGTGGGAGAACTTGCACAATTGGTGGCTGACTAAATACTTTTTTGCCCCACTGTATATACCCTGATCTGTGATGCTGAGCTATATATCCTGATCTGTGAGGCTGAGCTATATACCCTGATCTGTGATGCTGAGCTATATACCCTGATATGTGAGGCTGAGCTGTATACCCTGATCTGTGAGGCTGAGCTATATACCCCGATCTGTGAGGCTGGGCTGTATACCCTGATCTGTGAGGCTGAGCTATATACCCTGATCTGTAATACTGAGCTGTATACCCTGATCTGTAATGCTGAGCTATATACCCTGATCTGTAATGCTGAGCTATATACTCTGATCTATGAGGCTGAGCTATATACCCTGATCTGTAATTCTGGGGCTGTATACTTTGTCCTGTGATGCTGAGCTGTATACTCCTTACACTATGGGTGGAAGCAAGTGGAATACAGGGGACAGAGTGGGTGCATTATATAAGGGGTGTGGCTTATGATAGGTGGGAGGGGACAAAACGAAGGGTGGGGTTTAGCGCCCCTATCCTAAAACTTCTCCAGCCGCCACTGATCACTGCCCATGATCCCTTCCCCGTGACTAAGCTCCAGGGTGGAGTGAAATACATTGGGGGTGTGGTCCTGTGGATCCCAGGCTGAGGTTGCCACTTTATTCACCTCTTTAGGACATCTTGGAAATGTGACTTCCAGGGGCTACCCCTTTCTCCTTTGTACCCTTGCAGAAGCCAGGATGGGGCTCCATCCCCTGTCAGCACTCCAAACAGCAGCTGTAATTGCACCATCTACATACCCCCTCTCTTTCGAGTTTGAGCGGCACACACATCCTTTTCAGGTCACTGATCACTGCAATACTGGTCTACTTGTGCTGTTAACATTGAGCAATGGATTACTATTACAAGTGCAGAGGTTGAATTAGGCCCCAGCTAAATGTATCCAGCCCCCCCTTCCCCATGAAGAAACACAAAAAAAATAGAAAAACATTTTTAAATATATTAAATAAGTCATATGTGTGTGCTATATCCACATCATAGCAAATCATGCACAACTGTGAACAAAATATGTATTCATGGACTTTTTTGTGGAAGATAAATTGAGTACCATAAAAACAACTTTATTATGTACCATTAAAAATCTATTACACAACATTAAAAAATACTCTTCACATACAGGTTCACAACATGCGAAGGTTCCAATTACAGTTCACATGTGAACTGGACGCATTTTGAGAATCCTTCTTCAGGAAAACATGTGACAGAATCAGTACACTGGAACCCACTCCTAATCTTTAATAGAGTGATATCGGCCAGTAGGGTAGACTGGAATTCTCAGCATGTATATGTTGTCCATTGAGGTGCAAATGAGTAACCCAAGGTGAAGCCACTGCCTCTCGGATGGAAAATTAGGTTACATTCAGTAAACAGCCAATGGTCTTGTACACATAATCTTAAAATAAAAGGAACCGCTTCCCAGTGGGGAACCACCAATGTGAGTAAGTCACCATAAAGTCAGCATGGTAGTCAAAGTAATCAAGGGACATATATTCCAACAAGGGGACTCTTGATAAGTATCTTAGAAACAAACTCAGTTCACATTAATCCAACCTGGATTTCTCTTCTATATGTCCACACAAAGTCCATGACTACATATTCTGTTCATAGTTGTATATAAGTGTAGCTGTCTGAGGCACACTCTGGATTACAGCTGCACAAACTGGGCTGTCATTGACAGTGTCATACATGCTGCAGCAACACACAGTCAGTGCTGCAGCTGCTCTCCATCTCCTTGTCTGCCAGTGAGGAGAGGAGGGGGAGAGAAAGACAAAACATTAAAAATGTCCAGGGGAGTGTATTGCCACATAGAGTGCTGGAGGAAAGCTGTACCCACCACTAGAGAGAGCAGAGCTTTTGCTGTGCAGCCTGGGAAAGGACAACGCCTGCTGGAAGGAGTGAGAACGTGTGGGAGATGTAGTCCCCAGAGAGACTGAGCCTGTACTACAGATAAGCTCTGGAACTACAAATCCTAGCATTACCAGAGCTCTGGAGAGAGAGAAAATTAAAAACTGCTCCTGGGCTGGGGCAGATGCAGAGAGGACAGGATGGAGGGCAAACATTCTGCAAGAGGCTGCTGTTGGGTCAGTTTGTCACAGTGTCAAGGGTGCTGGGAGGCTGAGTAGCGGACATCCCCTGGTCGGGAACACCACTGTCAAGCCTGGTGTCGCTGCCTGATAGTGGGGAGGATGTCATAACAGTATTGCCTACTGGGGACACTGTTCTGGCGCCTATACCTGGGTTCAGAGGGACTTCATTTTGAGTGCTTCAATAACGGATTTGGGCCCCAATATACTGGCCAGTAGGGAAGGGTTTGGTAAAGACTGCTTGACCAATGTCATAGCATTTCCTCTTAGATGGGGCCTTCCGCAGTATTGGGATAAGAGGCATTCTCTGGTCTGCCTGTTAATTACCAATTGTATACATTATTTATCTGTGTCACATGCTTGTTTAAGTGACTATTGCTGTTTTCCTTTTCTTTAATTATTGTGTTGTGTATATTATTGCATAAGTATCCACCTTTCAGCCCTGTGGTATTGGCGAGTGTAGTGCTGCTTGAAGAGTCCTGGGCATTGGCAACAGGGGACCCAAGAAAACAGCAGCTTCTTCAGAGGTAAGCACTACATAAGCAATATTATGAATTTGTAGATCATAATGTGCTTGCTGGATAAAACCTCATCTTACTGTGTGAACATTAACCATGCTGTTCTGTGAAACAACCCTGTACACCCATTCATGTCTGCACAAACCCAACTCACTTTATTGCTATACTAATGAAATGCAAACATAATTTAGCTCTCCTAAACTGAAAGGTAACCTCTAATTTAAGGTTTAACTTTCCTGTAAGTTAAGTAAAAATCTCACTTATCCGGTATCCTTGAATGCAGAAGATTATGGCAGTTCTGCTCATAACATAAATTAAATTAGGAATAATTATAGGAAAATCTATTTTCTTCTTATTTTTCCTATATCTTTGTAATTAAAACCAATAAAGTAACAGTCTATGTATCTTTGCTTCCAAATTAAAGTTCAGTCTGGCTTCTCCTTAAAAATACTGTCTTAAGAGGAAAAAAATTATTTGGGTCAAGCTGACGCATTTTTTAAACAAGTCACGGCAATACAGGGAAGAAGTTTCAGTCCTATAATCCTTAAAAACCCCATAGGTATGGTGGAATAACAGATGAAAATAAGGTTGTTGTAATGTGCATTTATCATTAGCAATTAAACTTTCATTATTCAGAATAAATTCAGAATAAATACATTTGCCAAAATCACACAAAGTGAGAGAATACCTTTTGTTTTAGTAAGTAATTAAAGAATTATTAAATCATTGGTAAGACATGACAATTATATTTTGAGCATTACAGTAAATGTATATTTCATAAGCGGCAGTAGATACATCCCACCTAAGTAGTGTATGCTTTTATATCCCCCTAGTTTTACTCTCATTTCTCTCAACACTTTCCTCCACACCACAGTATACATAAAACCCAATATATCTGTTCCCAAGTGATATTTACTAGAGCATCAGTTGGAGCAGACGCATTACTTGAAATCTAGCATAAAATTATACCATAATGAACAATTTATTATAATGAATTGCCAAACAATTCAGCAACATATTATATAATCCATCAACTAAAGACTGAGTTATAGGACCACCAGACAATTTTCATATGCACCATCTCAGCAATAAATTAAACTAGGACCAGTAAATATTCTTCAGTTTAGCAATTCATTATTACGGGTTTATTACAGTTAAACTTAATGTAAAGATAAAACTTTTTTTTTTGCATTTAGGATTGAATATGAAAGGGGTTAGAACCTCTGTTAGGTTTTTATTGTTTGTAAGCTTATCTATATGACCCGCATGAGGGATTATCTCCAACAAAAAAAAAATTGAAGTAATCCAAGTGGAGAGTGGAGTCTAATGCCCTTTCAAATACGCATATACCAGGTTTAGGTTTTTATTGTTGTCTGTGTCATAGCTGGGTAGATTTACTCTCAACATTCCTCCTGGTGATACAGAAAATGAAAGGTCTAAATGACTAAGATTATAGCCCAGTGTCTGTGTTACATAAGTTGCAGCAGTCCAGCATATAATTCTTTCTCTCTTATTTTGAGCTAAGCACAAGTATTCTCCTTGATATTGCATCTAAGTTTATACCACCAGTATATTTGACCCTAGTGATAAAAGCCTACCAAGGTGATGTATAATTTTACTACTTTTGCAAAGGTCTTGTATTCAAAATAGAAATTCTGACAAACTGCCTCTGACTTTCTCTGTTTTACAGGCTATTAACCTAAAACAGCATTAACACAGGGTCTCTTTTTCCACTGTTTTTTAAAGACTCATAATTCCAAAAGATTGGTTGGTGAATTTTGACTAAATGATTTTGTCATCTTTCCAGAAGTCAATTTGCCCAAAACAGCAACCTCACTTAATAGACTGGTTGGCTTATTTATCTTTATGTTCCCAGCAAGTAGATGACTAGACTAACAGGGCCAGTTCACACCACATGCAGTCCAGTGCATTTTTTCTGCATGAAAAATGCATGGATAGTAGGTTATATGGTTGTCAATGGCATAGTACACACCAGAGCGATCAGTTCCAGTGTGTTCAAATTCCAGAAAAAAAAGTAGAACATGCTGCACTGCACTGGACTGTACTGGACCACGATAAAATGTAGTGCCACAGTGCCATGGGAACGTCTGCCTCTCCTTGTTGGCCTGCCAGACATGATGGGGGCTTATTCCTGAAATAAAATAGAGATGGGAAAATGTGTACTTGGATGCACTTTAATCAATGGAAAGTGGTGTTTGGTGCACTTTAACTTGAGTACTCACTAGACAGACACACTCCACTGACACACTACAATATACTGCAGTAAAACTGCACTGACACACTTCAATATACTGCAGTAAAACTGCACTGACGCACTTCAATATACTGCAGCAAAAGTGCACTAATGCACTTCAATATACTGCCATAGAAGTGCACTAATGCACTTTAATATACTGCTGTAAAAGTGCTCTAATGTACTTCAATATACTGATGTAAAAGTGCACTAACGCAATTCAATATACTGCAGTAAAACTGCACTGACACGCTTCAAAATACTGCAGCAAAAGTGCACTAATGCAATTCAATATACTTCAGTAAAACTGCACTAATGCACTTCAATATACTGCAGTAAAAGTGCACTAACGCACTTCAATGTACTACCGTAAAAGTGCACTAAGACACTTCAATATACTGCAGTAAAAGTGCACTAATGCACTTCAATATACTGACGTAAAAGTGCACTAACGCACTTAAATATAATGCTGTAAAAATGAACTAATGCACTTCAATATACTGATGTAAAAGTGCACTAATCTAATTCAATATACTGCAGTAAAGGTGCACTAACGCACTTCAATATACTGCAGTAAACATGCCCTGATGCACTTCAATATACTGCGATAAACGTGCAATAACGTATTTCAATATATTGCAGCAAATGTGCACTAACACACTTTAATTTACTGCCGTAAAAGTACCTTGATGCACTTCAATATAGTGCAGTAAACGTGCACTAATGCACTTCAATATACTGCAGTAAAAGTGCACTAACGCATTTCAATATACTGCAGTGAAAGTGCCCTGACGCACTACTAAATTGCAAGACAGAGTTTAAACAAGTATGGGTGATCAGCATTGGAGACAGGGACACAATCCACATCCCATAGTTACATATTTTAAAGAATGGAGAGTCAGAATAGAGGATAAGCCTCATCTGAAAAGACAAAACAGAGGGGGGACTTTACTGGATTGGTTGCGGTCTAAAGTGAACACGCAGTAGTACAAATAGTCATTAAAAATGATTACATTTATTAGTTACAGATTTATAAAATTCCATAAAACTTGATGATGTATTTTATGCATTACATAAACCATCCATACGGATATGTTGATAGTTTAGCATGTGGAATTATGATCAACGTTTGGCAGACATTCTGCTTCTTAAGGATAGTTCCACGTGTTAATACATCTACTAATCAAACATATTTATGTCAATATCATGCAGAATAACATTATTTTCAATTACAAAAATCATCACTATTTTAACTGTGCTCACCAGTTTTTCTAATTTCACCAAGATATGGCGCCGTGCGATGTGACCGGGAACCAGTCCCTCCCCCACCTAGTGGTCGGTGGTGCCAGACCCACCGACCCTGTCTGACGGATGTTGGACCGTGGTTAGAGATGGGATCACTTCAAATCGATACTCTATAACATTAAATATGATAATAATAGTGTGGTGCCAAAATCATTTAATATGTATATAGGTTTGTCCATCTATTGCCCATCCCCAAATGTACTATAGACCATTCTTACTCGTGCACTCCTTTCCAGGATCAGACATTTCTCTCTCCAATTTTGGGAAGATATCTACATTTCCTGTCATTGTCATTATGCACAGCAGTTGGTCTTTAGATTTGTTGGAAAAAACATATATATAGAAAGCAGATCCCCAGCCCCTCACCGAAGGAGGGGAGGGGAAGTGAGGGAAGGGAAGGTAGAGGGGAAGACCCCTCCAAAAAAAAAACCCAACTCAATCCACATTCCGGAGTGGTAACTTCGAGGCATCCCCACATTCTGGGAAGGTTGGCATCAAACTTACTCCCCACATTATAAGCAGAGTCTCCTTACCTTAACTTTCACAGACCGGAGATACACAGCAGCGGAACGCCAAAGCTTCCATCTTCTGCTGTGTCTCCGGTCCCTCTAAAGAATGGTCCCACCGGAAGTGACAGAGCCCTGAGGCTCTCTGATGTCACATCCAGTCCGGGGGCCCGAGGGACGGCACATGCGTGGTCCCACCAATGCGACAATAGCAGCTGTGTCCACTGCCTGTGAAATCCGAGTACCACCGCTCACCCCCAGGTGCAGAATCACCTATGGGATGACACAAGGGCATGATCACACCCTCCGTCAATCACAGGCGCCAAATCAGCCGCCATATGACTCGTGAGGTCGGAGATCACCTCCCAGGTCCCATCACACAGCGCCATCTAGTGGAAAAAGAACAAACTCCATTATTCTCAAACTTATATGACTTAGATAAAGCACATATTCAAAAAATAAGCACAATTCCATTGTATCAATACTGAGAGCTTACAAATTCTCAAAGCCACTTTTTTTGTGGCCATTAGGGTATATTGAGCATTTGTCTCAGATTATGGATTTGACCCACACAGATCTATTTGCACATAGGGGAAGGGGAGTTGGAGGATAGGTTGGAGTTATTATATATTTACAGAAAGGCATTAAACGTCAATGATGTATTAAGCCCCGGGGGCTCAGTGGCCCTCTGATTATATATCCACCTGGCTTCCCTCCTTAGTATCATTCCGTCAAAGTTAACTCTTTGCAGCATCCCTCACTCTAAGTCATATCCACCTTCTTGAGGGAATTGGACTGGAATACTTGGCCCCTCAATGAATTAATTTTACAATTATTGAAACATGTTCTTACCTGCAATGCCTTTGTGTTTAATGAGTCCTTTTACCTCCAGGTACAGGGGGTTGCGATGGGGACATCTTGTGCCCCATCGTATGCCAACATTTACCTGGGGGGTTGGGAAAGATCCCTGTTCTCAGATGACGCCTCATCCGTATACCTTCGCCACATTTTACTGTGGCTAAGGTATATAGATGACGTGTTAGTCATCTGGGCAGGAATGGATGTCTATTTCCACAAGTTAAAGAAATATATGGATAAGAAGTCCAACCTAGGTTGGCATGTTTGCTTTTTTGAGCGATACATCAAGGAACAAGTGAATCCACAGGGCCTGATAATTCAGGTTTTTCCTTCATTTGAGATCAATGACATCACCTTTCATGAGAACTGGGAGGAACATCTGACACAGTGTTCAGCAAGGATGATGGAGATGCTCAGGGAGAAATACATGAGGAGTTGAGAAAAAACAGCAATACCTTCTCCCAAAATGCAGGTTTCAAAAAGAGAGAATTGGAGCTCGTACAACACCTGGAAAGCTTCAATAGGGACATTGTTACAAGAAAGGAAAATACATTTTATAAAGATAAACTGGCGCTTCTGGGGGGCTATGCGTACAGGTGGCAGAGAGGGAGACATAATAGAGGAAATAGATCCTTTCAATCAAACATGGGGAGAGGTTTCTCTGCATATCAATCTGAGTCTGGTGTCTCTGTATTGTCACCTGTCTCTTCTCAGAGATCAAATGTAACGATGCAAAGAGGTAAAACTGTGAGAGGGGGATAAAGAAAATGAGGGCGAGGGGGTGGACATAACCCACAGGAAGGGAGAAACAACAAATGCCCACTCTGCATGGGTCAAATCCATAATCTGAGACAAATGCTCAATATACCCTAATGACCACAAAAAAGTGGCTTTGAGAATTTGTAAGCTCTCAGTATTGATACAATGGAATTGTGCTTATTTTTTGAATATGTGCATTATCTAAGTCATATAAGTTTGAGAATAATGGAGTTTGTTCTTTTTCCACTATATGGAGCTGTATGATGGGACCTGGGAGGTGATCTCCGACCCCACGAGTCATATGGCGGCTGATTTAGCGCCCATGATTGACGGAGGGTGTGATCATGCCCTTGTGACATCCCATAGGTGATTCTGCACCTGGGGGTGGGCGGTGGTGCTCGGCCTTCACAGGTAGTGGACACAGATGCTATTGCTGTGTTGGTGGGACCGCGCATGCGCCGTCCCTCGGGCACCCGTACCGGATGTGACGTCAGAGAGCCTCAGGGCTCTGTCACTTCCGGTGGGACCATTCTCCTTCGGTGAGGGGCTGGGGATCTGCTTTCTATATAGAATGGTCTATAGTACATTTGGGGATGGGCAATAGATGGACAAACCTATATACATATTAAATAATTTTGGCACCACACTATTATTATCATGTTTAATGTTATAGAGTATCGATTTGAAGTGGCCCCATCTCTAACCACGGTCCAACATAGGCCAGATAGGGTCGGCGGGTCTGGCACCACTGACCACTAGGGGGGGGAGGGACTGGTTCCTGGTCGCATCGCACGGCGCCATATCTTGGTGAAATTAGAAAAACTGGTGATCACAGTAAAAATAGTGATGATTTTTGTAATTGAAAATAATGTTATTCTACATGATATTGACATAAATCTGTTTTATTAGTAGATGTGGAACTATCCTGAAGAAGCAGAATGTCTGCAAAACGTCCATCATAATTCCACATGCTAAACTATCAACATATCCGTATGGATGGTTTATGTAATGCATAAAATACATCATCAAGTTTTATGGAATTTTATAAATCTGTAACTAATAAATGTAATCATTTTTAATGACTATTTGTACTACTGTGTGTTCACTTTAGGCCGCAACCAATCCAGTAAAGACCCCCTTCTGCTTTGTCTATTCAGATGAGGCTTGTCCTCTATTCTGACTCTCCTTTCTTTAAAGTACTACTAAACTGCAGTAAAACTGTCCTGATGCATTACAATATACTGCAGTAAAACTGCCCTGACACTGTACACTGACACACTTCAATATACTGCAGTAAACCTGCTCTGACACACTAAACTGACACTACAGTAAAAATGAACGGTCGTACTGCACTCACGCTGCACTATCACTATATTCAGACTAAACTGACACTAAAGTAAAACTGAACAGTCGCACTATACTCACGTTGAGCTATCACTATTTTCACACTGCAGTGATACTTTACAGTCACAATAGAATCACAATAGCACACTATAGCACACTAACTCACTAGTAACAATGAACATAGCCCTGTTCTATCTATCTCCACTCCAATATCACTGTGCAAATGGCTGCTCTGGGAAGGAACCTTTTATAGTGTGGGGTGGGGCTATGAGTAGTGAGCCATGATTGGAGGATGTCACCAAACCCAAGATGTTATGCTCGCTTTGCATATATCCACAGCCCTTTTTCTCTGGTAATCTTCACTGTGCTTCACTAAATCCGAAATGTTATGCTTGCTTTTCATATGTCCCTAGCCTTTCATTCGAGTTGTCTCCACTAGTAATACTCCTCTGGGTGATGCCATAATGTGTGCATGATAGGGCAACATAAGCCAGGCAAAATACCCCATAGTGTGATTCAATTTATTGAAAGTCAATAAAAAGCATTAAAATCCTACTCACATATAGAGTTGCTCACATGCACGAGGTAAATCGCATGTGTAATGGTGCACTGGTTCCAACATTCAGCACTGGGCAACCAGCTTCTTTCCACAAACCAGAAGATGATGAACGGAAGTGACGTCAATAAGCTCCAGCCAACGCGTTTTGCCACAATGAAATCATAAGGCGTGGCCGCTGACATAATTTCCGTCCACTATCATCCAGTCTGTGAACCACAGTTGGTTGGTGAGTGCTGAATGCAGGAACCTCTGCATCATCACACATGTGATTTAGCACTTCAAAGAGTTTTAAAGGGCCCTACTGCTAACAGACTGTATACCTGTTCTTCAACTATCCAGTGGTTTAGATAGGGCCTAAGAATAGTAGAAAGACCATACCAATTATTACATCTCCAGGTGCCTTGTTTTAGAGTTATTCTCCACTGTTACTTGTTACATTGTTGCTAGCCTGGCTGTTCTGCTGTTATCTGCCCAGTATGTTTGGTAAGGCCTTTCACAGGCAATAAAGGGAACGAAAGTCATAGACCCTATCTTAGCATTATTTGTTCCTCTGCTTGGCATCCAGTTATATATGTTAACTCTGTAACTCTTTTAACTTTTTTAACCAAAATTGCTTTTGCAAGGCTTTTCCTTGCCCTAATAAAGCCTTATTGTAACATTACTAGTGTGTCAATGAATTGCCAGGTCCGGTTAAGTGTGGGTCCCCACTGGAGGTGACAGAAGAACCCAACAATCTAGCAGCTCCCTTGGGAGTCAGTGCTGCACCAATAATATATCTGAACAAGGTATTTTTTTATACCCCTATGATGTTGCTTTTGGACAATTATCTTTATGGCTGAGTTCACACCTGCCAGGAAACCCACATCAACTCGTATAGCAGGAGATTGTGACTGGCTCTCTATGAAGCCGGTTCCCACATCTCCGCAGCGGCTCTAGTGCGAATTGCACAAGTGTCTTGTGTGTCTTTTGGTCCATTTCAGGCCTGAATTCAGCCCAAAATTTGGGCTGAAATGAAGACGCACCGGACTCCTGCTGTGAGCCGGAGCGTGTTGAGATGTGAACCCAGCCTAAAAGTTTACAGATAATCATTGTAATATGTCAACATATTTCAAGATTCAAGATCAGTTTGCTCATCTGTGATTCAAAGACAGTTTGTATGACCAGTTATATTGCTGAAAAATGTAATTAAACCATTCATTCTACCAAACAAAATGTAATGTTACATCTGGGGTAAAGGTGGCTTTGCATGTCTTAATTATTCATTTGTTCTACTGCCTAAATTAGTGGGTCTGTCCTATATTAACCGGTTAATTGGGGGTACTGTCTGTGTTAATTTTTTTGTAGAATTGGAATTATTAATTTATTAGGTTGGATATTGTGTGTCTAAATTAGCTTGCAGTATGACATATTATCTGTATTTAATTAATTAACTTATCAATAAATAATTGAAGTATTGTTTATTATTTATTTATATATAATTTATTTGACCATAGGGATATTCTATCAGTGAGTGTATGTACAGCATATATAGTCAATAGGGATAAAACTTTTCTTTCCTTTTAGAGTCTGTGCCTCTTTTAAAATACCATGCTGGCTTTGGAAGCAGCCAATTGGCATTGCATAAGGTCAATTAGTCTACGATGTGCAATGATGCCCAGACCTTTCTCAATTATTGATTTGCTCAGTATTACACCACATGGACTTTATAGAACATTTTTTCACAATTATCCTTATTTGCTAAGTAGGTACCCTATTGACCAGCGTATCTAGGGCAATTTGCAGAGACATCTTGCAAAGATTGTATTCTACTACATAGCATTGTCTTATCTGTGAACAGAAAAAGAGTCTTTCTTAACCTAAAAATGTAAATAATCTCTAAACAAATTAGAGAGCAATGGTCCCAAAAATGAACCTTGGCGTCATTGTGCTTCAGTTCAATGTGAGTTTTGCTTTACTAGGGCCTGAAAATATTTGCTCACTTCAGAACCACTTATCTCTCAGTGCAACACAATGTGGATGCAAAAGCAACCTGAAGCAGGTTGATGCTGCTTACAAGGAGATAAAATGCAAGTCGGAAGGAGATCAACTGCAGGTCAAATTCTCCTGTCAAATGATCTCAGAAGCATCTCAAACCAAGTTCAACTGCAACTGGAATTCACTCGAAAGCAAGCTGCATCTGCCAATGCACACAAGCCAAAAGAACATAGTCTCTTGGGGCACTGGAGTCTGGACAGGAAAAGAGTAGCCCACCCTCCATTCAATGTTTTTATCTGGTGCTATCCTCCGGGAAGTTGATAAGTAATACTAGAACTATGTATGTCACCAGGCCCAAAGTGTGGGAGTCCCAACATGGGGAATTGTTGGCCAGAAGACAACATTTTTATTCTGTGTCATATACCCCTCATGTAAGGGAAGGGTTTATTTTTTTCGGGCAGCGTAAAAAAAAAACCATGAATGAATATTTTGCTTGTGGACTTATATTGACAGGCTCTGCCATTTGACAGTAAACTCACAAAATACATTTCACCTCAGTATCATATCAATGCTAAAGTTAGAAGAAGGCCCTTACCTGAAATGGGAAAATTGCTCCATAAAGGATAAACAGCTGCAAGCACTAAAGTGATTAATTAGGATTTACTATAGCACAATGTATTATTACTAAAAAGTATGTCCATCCAAAAATTTTTTGGGTGCAGACGTTAGAACCCCTGTCAGGTTTCACTAATATCCAGAGTTTCCCCTCACTTTCTGTTCTGCTGACAATATATTTCACCAGTCAGGTAGTGAGGGTAGGTATGGTAAGTCTCTGCGCTGTCTGTGTTCAATATAGTGGCAAAAAAATATATATGAAATCATAAGCAAATAATCTGCAATGTGAACCATAAATGCATAGGTATAAATAATGACAGAATATTGCAATAAAAAGTTCCTAAAGTGCTGTGCTAAAATTCTTTAAAATGTGCATTCCGTGCAATAATATATGACAGCAGTGATGAAAGTGCTGTGCTCCCCTTCCTCTTGTGCCCTCACTCACCAGCTATCCATATAAAGATCGCCTGTGCTGGTAGGATCATATATGGCATATAAAAAGCCGTGAAATTCGCGGTTTGCGTCCCAAAATCCAGGAAATTATGTCACCGGAATTCCCCATACCTAATGCATTTCACTCCACCCCTGAGTGAAATGCATTAGGTACAGGGACTTTCAGCGACATAATTCCCTGGATTTTGGAACACAAAGTGCAGATTGCACAGCTTTTTATATGCGTGTCATGAAAGACTAACATGGGAGTGGATATTTTATTTTTTTATTATTTATTTCAGGGACTTATATAGCGCAGTCAACTTACGCAGCGCTTTTACATATACATTGTACATTCACTTCAGTGCCTGCCCTCAAGGAGCTTACAATCTAAGGTCCCTAACTCACATTCATACACTAGGGCCAATTTAGACAGGATCCAATTAACCTACCAGCATGTCTTTGGAGTGTGGGAGGAAACCAGAGTACCCGGAGGAAACCCACTCAGGCACAGAGAGAACATGCAAACTCCAGGCAGGTAGTGTCGTGGTTGAGATTTGAACCAGCGACCCTTTTTGCTGCTAGACTATTGCTTTATAATAAAAAACCCTTTTAAACGATATCACACCATGTATACCCTATTTCTTATCTTATGAGTACGTTTGATCCCTGGGGTCATGTGGAAGAAGAAAGCATACATCTATGAAAGACATATAGGATCCTACCAGCACAGGCGATCTTTATATGGATAGCTGGTGAGTGAGGGCACAAGAGGAAGGGGAGTACAGTATTTTTATCACTTCTGTCATATATGATTGCACAGAATGCACATTTCAAATAATTTTTTATGCACGAATGGCACTTTAAGGGAAACATTGCGATATTGAAGATTTACAGCACTTTATGTACTTTTTATTGCAATATTTTGTCATTGTTAATACTTATGCATTTATGGTTGGCATTGCAGATTATTTGCTTATGATTTATGATTTGGCACTATATTGAACACAGACCGCACAGAGACTTGCCATACTAATTCTTAAAGGACTATATACCTCTTTTCCTTGCAGCAGTCAAAATTTAATTTAATCTTATATCAGCGCTTCACAGCGCGGGGATATTCATAGTATTTGGGCAGTGAGGGTAACTTCTTCACCATCAACCCAGACAGAAATAAAAATGCCTTTTTTTTAACCACTTCCCGACCAGCGCTGTAAATAGGCGGCGGTCGGGTTTGAGCGGCTCTCCCGGGACATAGCCTGCACCTGCAGGCTATATCCCGGTATCATTTTTTAGAGCTAGCGGTCGGCTATTCAGGGGTAATGACCGATCCGGCTCGGGAGCCGCTCGGTTGTTACCCCAGGGGGCGGGAGGGGACACCCCCCCCCCCCCGCTGCCTTCCGCCGCTCTTCTCCGGCCTCCCGTCCCACCGGGAGACCAGAGCGATGATCCGGCGCGTCCGCCGGCTGGAAGGAAACCTGAAAGAACCCGTAATCGGCTCCGATCGAGTCTCCTTCGGCAAATTCCAGAAGCGACGTCACGACGTCACTTCCGGTTTACTCGGCGGCTAACGGCGCCAATTTTAAAAAATGACAGTATTCAGAATCGCCGTTTTTGGCAATCTGAATACTGTGAAGTGCAAAGGAGGGATGGGGGGTCTTTTAGACCCCCCGACCCTCGAAAAAGAGTACCTGTGACCATATATTACTATCATAAGGGATGTTTACATTCCTTGTGATAGCAATAAAAGTGATCAGATTTTTTTTTTTTTTAAAGGAACAGTGCTAAAAATAAAAAAAAATAAAAAATAAAAAAAAAATAAAAGATTTAAATCGCCACCGTTCCCGCGAGCTCGCGCAGCAAAGAAAATGCATACGTAAGTCGCGCCCACATATGAAAACGGTGTTCAAACCACACATGTGAGGTATTGCCACGATCGCCAGAGTGTGAGCAATAATTCTAGCAAAAGACCTCCTCTGTAACTCTAACCTGGTAACCGTTAAAAATTTTTAAAGCGTCATCTATGGAACTTTTTAAATACCTGACTTTGTCGCCATTCCGCGAGTGTGCGCAATTTTCAACCGTGTCATGTATGGTATCTATTTACTCGGCGTATCATCCTCCTTCACAATATGCAAAAAAATTGGGCTAACTTTACTGTTGTCTTATTTTTTAACTCAAAAAAGTAAAATTGTTCCAAAAAAATTGAAAGACCGCTGCGCAAATACCGTGTGGCAAAAAGTATTGAAACAATCGCCATTTTATTCTCTAGGGTGTTTGAAAAAAATATATATATAATGTTTGGGGGTTCTAAGTAATTCTCTAGCAAAAAAAAATGTTTTTCGCTTGTGACCACCAAATGTAAAAAAGTGGCCCGGTAGGTAAGTGGTTGAGTAGAAGGAGATTAGAATTGCTCTTTTTTTTATTTATATCTGTGTCCCTGTTGTACAGTTTATCTCACTTCCTGTCTGATGAACCTGTTGTCAGAGGGATAGAAAGTGACGATAAAACTCTAAAGATAGTAGTAGAACCTGGCCTTCCTCACTTTATACAAAACTAG
This sequence comes from Glandirana rugosa, assembly GCA_018402905.1. Lineage (NCBI taxonomy): Eukaryota > Metazoa > Chordata > Amphibia > Anura > Ranidae > Glandirana > Glandirana rugosa. Next base: position 678,648 of record BLSH010528090.1, read on the forward strand.
AAAAACAAAACCTTTTGGTTTGACTTTCAAGTTTTGAAGTATGTGACTTGCTAATATATTAGTTAGAGCAAACTCTGGGAAGGTTTTGTTTTTGGACTTGAGTATTTGAAATCCAATTATATTTTTAATGGCAAACATAAGATAATTAGCTGTACACTTCAATTACCGTATTCAACATCCAGCAGGGTTAAACTGAAAAAGGACACAAATAATATTATGGAGTTTCCGAATTCTTCTTTAAATTGGCACAAAAACAGAGAAAGCTAGATGTGTATGGATCTCTGCTAACTTCTGACAAAATGTCAAAGGCATAGTTCCAAAACTCCACAAAGGAACAGACTTTTCACGCTTAAGGGTTTTCTTCAGGTCATATTAATACTTTATTTATAGCACAAAAACAGAATGAAGTCATACAGTCACTATCCAACTGGGCAAAAATTATTCATTTCAGAATCACACGTCTGCATATGGAACACACGTAACACAACCATTACAATGTTAAATTAAAGATACATTATGTCTGTAAATAATAATATAACTATGGAAAGGTATTTGAAAAGGGCATATAAATTCTGCAGTCTTTTTGTAGCAGAAGAGTTAATTATATTGTGTCATGAGTCTCATAAAAAGTAATGCATCAGTTATACGTAGAGGCCGTTTGGTTGAGTTGTGTGCTGGCTTTTTTTATACTTTTTTGGAAGTCCAGCGGCAAGAACGTTCTGTCAAAGCTTTTTAGTTCTGTTCCTGCCCACCTTAGAATTGCTGTTATTCACTCCCACTTCTTCTGTTCCAATCTTCATAACATGAAGTAATTTACCGTATTTTTCGCCGTATAAGACGCTCCAGAATATAAGACGCACTCAATTTTAAAGGAGGAAAATCTAGAAAAAAAAGATTCTGAACCAAATACTGTAGTAAAATATTTTATATCAACTGTATAAAGTTAACAGCAGTTTAAGAACAATTTTATGTCAACCATGTAATGTCCACCATTGCCCCCACTCATCACTGTAATGTCCACCATTGCCCCCCACTCGTCTTCACCATCACTGTTTCAGTGCAACATTGCCCCCACACTAATAACAATAGCCAGTAGTTTAGCATTGCCCCCACACTAGTAATAATAGCCAGTAACATTGCCCCCACATTAGTAATAATAGCCAGTAACATTGCCCCCACATTAGTAATAATAGCCAGTAACATTGCCCCCAACATAGTAATAATTCTCGTCTATTCGTCGTTTAAGACGCACCAACTTTCCCCCCCCCCAGTTTTGGGGAAGAAAAAGTGTGTCTTATACGGCGAAAAATACGGTAAATCTTAGAGGATGAGTGGGACCCCTAAGTGTAACCAAAGTTGGTATGTAGGGCTGAGAAATATCTTGCTCTTGGTTTTTACCAAGGCATAAAAACACTTTTTAGATTGTTGGACTCTCCAACATCAGAAAGTCTAGTTAGCTATCCTAGTTCTTATCTTAAGGCCCGTACACACGGTGCGATGGTTGTATGAAAACGGTCATATGACAGTTTGTTGTACGGTAATCTGACCGTTCGTATGCGCGATTAGAACAGCGGACATGCGACGGTCGTATAACAGAAGTTGGATGAGCAGACTAGAAAACTTTGGTTGTACGACCGTTGTATCGTGTGTACAGAGAAGTTGGTCTAACAAGTTGTAAGTGCAAAACACGCATGCTCAGAAGTCAGGAACGCTCGGAAGTGTCCGTTCGTGTAAACCTACGTTCCTAATTCACAAATCACATGGACCTGAACTTACTCTTTATACACTCGTAGCACGTCACTACGTTAGACTTGGTCGTGCAATCGCTTATTGCATGTCAGTAGGCGAGATACAACAGTCAACATACGATTTGGGCCGTTCGGTCGTACGACCGTCGCATCGTGTGTACGAGGCTTAAAGTGGTTGTATACTCTCCTATCGTTTTCAGCTAAGGAAGCTGACATCTTAGCCTCCGTTTAATCTGCAACTGTCATGGTGCTGCACGGGTGATGCATTATGACACCACCCATTGGATGGTTTGCTAGTTTGGTTGAGAGCACAATCAAGGAGACAGCTAGCATTTCCGGCATCCCGGGAATATTAACTCTTTTTTGACACTATCAAATCGATGGGTAGACAACCGCTTTAAGGGTCCTTTCACCTTAGCGGACGGGCTCTGCTGCTCAGCAGGGATCCATCTGTTGATCCCTGCTGAGACGGTGGATGACAGAACCGTCTCTGCACTCCGTGCAGAAACGGACCTGTCAGAGCTCCGCTCTCCTCTATGGGGGATCGGATGAAAACGGACCGTCTGTCCGTGTTCATCCAAGTGGCTGCTTTGCACACCTGGGACACCGAAGCCTGGTGCCTGAACGCCCAGGAGGTACTGACCGACCTGGTGGAATGAGCCATGACCGGAAAAGGGGGAACCTTGCCCCGAAGCTCATACGCATGGGTCACGGTCAGTCTAATTCAACGGGAAATGGTAGCCGACGAGGCTGCCGAACCCTATTTGGAGCCCCCGGGTAACAACGAGTCAGACTTCCGAAAGGAAGCTGTAGCACTCAAATAAACCCGCAGGGCCCTCACCACATCCTAAGAGTGTAACTCAAATTCCTTAGGATGTTTTGGGTGAGGACATAATGAAGGAAGGACAATATCTTCATTCAAATGAAAATAAGAGACCACCTTTGGAAGGAAAGAAGGTGGAAGTCGCAACACCGCCTTGTCATTATGAAGAATCAAGTACGGGGACTTGCAGGACAAGGCAGCCAATTCCGACACCCGCCGCGTGGATGTGACAGCCACTAAGAAGGCAACCTTCTGCGATAAAAGGGACAAGGGAATGTCCCTAATCTTCTCATACAGTGGTTTCTGTAAAACAGAAAGCACCAGATTCAAATCCCACGGTGCCAGAGGCGGCCGAAACTGGGGAGCCACATGACGTACACCCTGTACAAATGTGCGGATCAGCGAATGGGAAGCCAAAGGTCTTTGAAAAAGGACCACTAAGGCCGAAATCTGGCCCTTGCGTACTCAATGCCAGGCTCTTGTCCAGTCCCTGTTGCAGAAAAGTCAGCACCCTGGACACCAAATAAGAGCGAGGGTTCCAACCCCCTGCTTCGCACCATGCAATATAGGCCTTCCAGGTCCTATGATAAATTTTGCGCGAAGTGCACTTATGTGCCTTAAGCATAGTAGGGATTACAGAGTCAGCGACTCCCCGATCCCTTAATACCTGGGCCTCAATAGCCAAGCCGTCAAAGCCAGCGAGGGTAAAGCAGGGTGCAAGACGGGACCTTGGGACAGCAGGTCTTTGCGAAGCGGAAGCCGCCAAGGAGCGTCCGCCACCATCCGAACCAGATCGGCGTACCAAGTGCGCCAAGGCCAATCGGGAGCGACCAGGATCGTCGGAATACCCTCCGCAGCTATCCTGCGCAGAAACCGAGGCAACAGCTTCAAGGGAGGGAAGAGGTATACTAACCGATACCGACCCCAAGGAGCCACCAGCACGTCCGTGGCGACCGCTAACGGATCTCTTGTTCTGCACACGAAGGTCTCGACCTTGTGATTGAACCTGGACGCCATGAGGTCTACCTCTGGTGCACTACCACTTGCAGCAAATCTGGCGAAAACACCTCCGGATGCAGGGACCATTCCCCCTGGTCCAGAGTCTGGCGACTGAAAAAGTCCGCCTGCCAGTTCTCCACTCCCGGAATGTAAATTGCGGAGAGCGCCGGAACGTGTTGCTCCGCCCAGCGGAGAATCAGACCAGCCTCTGTAGCTGCCGCGGAACTTCTTGTCCCTCCTTGATGGTTCACATATGCCACAGCTGTGGCATTGTCTGACTGAACCCGGACAGGGAGGCCATGCAACCTCGTCTACCAACGGGACAAGCAAAGCCTGATCGAGTTCCAACACATTTATCGGAAGTCGAGCTTCCTGAGCCGACCAACGGCCCTGAGCAGACAACTGACCCAACACCCCTCCCCAGCCCGTCAGGCTGGCATCCGTCCTATTTATCGACCAATTGAGGGGAAGAAAGGATTTCCCCAGAGTCAGTGCCGAAGCCTGGAGCCACCAAGTCAGTGATCCCCTGGTCTGGTGGTCCAAACGGATCAGTCTGTAGCTTGTTGGGAGGCAAGAACACCTTCGCCTGCACCGTGTCTAGAATCAGACCAAGGTACTCCAAGTGACACGAGGGGGCTAGCGAGGACTTTTGCAGGTTGATGAGCCAACCGAAGTCCCTTAGTGTAGAGGCCGTGATTCCCATGTCCTCCTCCAATGACACTGCCGACTCCGCCCTCAAGAGCAGGTCGTCGAGGTACGCTACCGCTGCGATACCTCTCTGTCTTAGCAGTGCCAACACCTTGGTGAACACCCTGGGAGCCGAGGCCAGACCGAAAGGTAGGGCCACAAACTGGTAGTGCAGGTCTCCCACTGTGAAGCGCAGAAAACGCTGGTGATTTTGGCAGATGGGAACGTGCAGATAGGCATCCCTGATGTCCAGGGATGCCAAGAATTCCCCTTGATGCAGGGCGGCAACGACCGAGCGAAAGGACTCCATCTTGAACTTCTGTGCTTTGACAAAGCAGTTCAGAGCTTTGAGGTCCAGAATCGGCTTGACCCCGCCCTTTTTGGGCACCACAAAGAGGTTTGAGTAAAAACCACAGAACCTCTCCTCCAGTGGAACTGGCACCACGACGCCCATGTCCGCAAGGGACTGGACCGCGCCTAACAGCTCCTCCAGGCGCCCCTGCGGGGGTCTCAGGTTTGAGGGAAAAAACCTGTCTGGGGGCAGAGCTTTGAACTCTATCCGGTATCCGGTGGACACCATATCTAGGACCCACCGATCGGAGATGTGAGCTGTCCAGCAGTCCGCAAACTCCAATAACCGGCCCCCCACCCGAGAGATGAGCGGGGGCACCCGTCACGCTGAGGAGGGCTTATCCTCCGCTTTACCGGGTTTCCGTTGTCAGGTTCTCTTACCAGACCCAGCCAAGGCCTTACTGGAATTGGAACCCGCCCCGGCTGTGCCGGAGGCATGGAAAAACTTTTTCTGCCCAGAAAAAAGGGGGGCCCTGTCGTCGGCGAAAGACCCGCCGTTTGGGTTCCGGAAGAAAAAGACTCTCCCCCCCCCGTGAAATCCTTAATGATTTTATCAAGCTGCGGTCCAAACAAACAACCCCCCTGGAAGGGAAAGGTCCGTGAGGCGCTTCTTAGACGCCTGATCACCCGACCAAGACCTCAGCCACAACACCCGTCTGATGATTACTGCAAAAGCGGAAATTTTTGACAGCGTGGGCATGATGTCCAGCAGGGAGTTGCACAGATAATGGAGGCCTTCCGCCATGTGTTGCACCTTATGCAACTTATTCCTCGCACAATTGCAACTTAAATATTTGCTTAGCGAGGAGAGGCACTCAAAAAGAGACTGTGCTGTCATTGCTGAGGCCAGAGCTGGCCGCATAGCAAAACCTGCTACCTGAAAGATAGCCTTAGACACTATTTCCGTGCGACGATCAGCCGCGTCCTTAAAGGAGGGCGAACCCTCCACAGGAAGGGTTGTAGCCTTATTCAGACGGCCACCGGTGGGTCCACCGAAGGGGAAGCCCACCGCTTAAGGAAAGCATCCTCAAAGGGATAGCGCTCCGCAAAACGCTTAGGCAAGGTGAAGGAATTTTTGGGGACACCCCATTCCTTAAAAACAGCCCGCTCAAAAAATTGATCATAGGGAAAAGCCCTAGGGGACTTAGGAGGCCTCAAAGACCCATAGACATAAGTGGAAGTCTGCGCCTCCGCTGACTGATCAAGGCGCAGGGCCTGGCGAATGTCAACAATTAGCGCCGCCACAATTGCCCTGTCGCGCGCCACTGAGGTCCCCTGGTCCTCTTCAGTATCTGAGAGAACCAATTCGCCTTCAGAGAGTGCCACGGGGGTCCCCGTGACAACCGAAGCGACTTCATGATCTGAATCCTCGCCTGAGGAGACATGGGGGGCCAAGCGCTTAGCGGGGGGCTCCGGGGCCGGAGCAGTAACCACCTTTGGAATGAATTCCATAAAAAGAGCCCGCAAAAGGTCTAAAGTGACCGCAGGGGCTTGTGCGGAGCGCTGCTCTGCCGGCTCAAAATCAGAGGGCGCTGCAGGGTCCATAGCCGCAGCGTCGCCGTCCGCAGACATAGGCCTGAATGGGACACCCCCCCATGTAATCACCACCACCACCTGAAACCAACCAGGGAGCCTGGGAGGACAAGCCCACTAATACCAACACCCCACGGAGCCAGTCAAAACTGCTGCTTCTAGCCCTGTAGCCTGTGAGCGCTGTGAGAGAAAAAAGCGCGCCTGGGGACTGTACCACACGTGCAGTTGCCGCTTCTCTGACGAGAAAGCGCGTGCAGTTACACAGGGCGCAATACTACAAACCGCCACCGGGGAGAAAATGGGGCCCGCGCAACACGAGCCAACCGCCGCAAAATGGCGGCGGGGCTAAACTGCAATCCGAATGAACCGGCGGGAATGAACTTTCCCAGCGGGAACACCGGTACAGGCCCAGGGCCCCTTGAATCACAAGCGCGACGCCGCGCGAACGCGGCAGGCCAGGGGGGGGGGGCTGGGGGGGAGGGGGCAACCCAATTACT
>BLSH010528090.1:685295-709806 GCA_018402905.1 Glandirana rugosa
TGGTCCTCTTCAGTATCTGAGAGAACCAATTCGCCTTCAGAGAGTGCCACGGGGGTCCCCGTGACAACCGAAGCGACTTCATGATCTGAATCCTCGCCTGAGGAGACATGGGGGGCCAAGCGCTTAGCGGGGGGCTCCGGGGCCGGAGCAGTAACCACCTTTGGAATGAATTCCATAAAAAGAGCCCGCAAAAGGTCTAAAGTGACCGCAGGGGCTTGTGCGGAGCGCTGCTCTGCCGGCTCAAAATCAGAGGGCGCTGCAGGGTCCATAGCCGCAGCGTCGCCGTCCGCAGACATAGGCCTGAATGGGACACCCCCCCATGTAATCACCACCACCACCTGAAACCAACCAGGGAGCCTGGGAGGACAAGCCCACTAATACCAACACCCCACGGAGCCAGCCAAAACTGCTGCTTCTAGCCCTGTAGCCTGTCAGCGCTGTGAGAGAAAAAAGGGCGCCTGGAGACTGTACCACACGTGCAGTTGTCGCTTCTCTGAGCAGAAAGCGCGTGCAGTTACACAGGGCGCAATACTACAAACCGCCACCGGGGAGAAAATGGGGCCCGCGCAACACGAGCCAACCGCCGCAAAATGGCGGCGGGGCTAAACTGCAATCCGAATGAACCGGCGGGAATGAACTTTCCCAGCGGGAACACCGGTACAGGCCCAGGGCCCCTTGAATCACAAGCGCGACGCCGCGCGAACGCGGCAGGCCAGGGGGGGGGGGCTGGGGGGGAGGGGGCAACCCAATTACTAGGTGCACCCCTGACAGGGAAAAAGCTACCGCTAAATTTTAACTGCCCCGGATGCCGCGCCCCACGCCCTAAGGTGGGGGAGGGGTCCACTCACCAGTCCGACGGGCGTTGCGGGTAGCCACCCAAAGCAGACTTACCCCCCTTGTCCCGGGAGGGATTGCTGCTGGCCAAGGCCACTGGAAAGGCAAAAGCCAGACCCTGGGCACAAGTGGCAACAGCCACAGGCCGCCCGCACGGAACGGGCCCTGAGCGACGTAGCCCTGTCATTTCAGGGTAGCTCGCCAGGAGGTGGCCGGGCAGGGCAAAGCTTTGGATTCGTGATATCCGCTCTATGCCAAAGCCGGCTACTTGATAGAAGTCTTCATTTTTTCCTCAGAGAAAATTTACATGCAGAAAACGCAGGTCCCAGAGGGAACCCAGTCAACTCCTTTGCACTAGGCAAACAAAAATGAATGCTATTGGCCAGCAGGGGGTTTTATAGGCTCAGGTGAGGACGGTCCCCATGGGAGGGGCCAGCCTATCCCTGATGCATCTGTTTTGCCTAGTCACTCATGATAGGACGACATAAAACCCACGTGTCATTTAATAAGAGCTGCGTCTGTCAGTGAACGTAAGAGAAATAAGGTTTTCATCCGTCTGTATTTAGTGGATCGGAGCAGATTGGATGCCAGCGGACATGTCACCGCAGACATCCTTCGCTCCATAGAGGACAATGGAGCGTCCGTTCAGGTCCGCCTAAAAAACTGACAGGCAGACCTGAAGGGTCAGCTCGAGTGAAAGGACCCTAAGACTACCAATCAGCTTCCACATTTTATTATCAAAGCTTAATTAAACAAGCTGAAGTTAGATGCCAAAAGGCTACCATACACAGCTGCACCAGATTCTGAGTGCTCCAGTTTTAGTAAATCTCCTCCACACTGTCTAAGTTGTAATGATTTAGATAGTTAGAGGTTTTTTGAATAGTTTAGCAAAAGCCAGTTTGCCAGGGCTGACAACACTAAGTCCAAACTTTGCTGTGTGTTGTCAGTCCACCACAGAACGAAGGAGCTGATTGCATTTCTGATAGGTCAACAGGTTTTTTTTTTATTGTACAGGGTGGGCCATTTATATGGATACACCTTAATAAAATGGGAATGGTTGGTGATATTAACTTCCTGTTTGTGGCACATTAGTATATGTCAGGGGGGAAACTTTTCAAGATGGGTGGTGACCATGGCGGCCATTTTGAAGTCAGCCATTCTGAATCCAACTTTTGTTTTTTCAATAGGAAGAGGGTCATGTGACACATCAAACTTATTGGGAATTTCACAAGAAAAACAATGGTGTGCTTGGTTTTAACGTAACTTTATTCTTTCATGAGTTATTTACAAGTTTCTGACCACTTATAAAATGTGTTCAATGTGCTGCCCATTGTGTTGGATTGTCAATGCAACCCTCTTCTCCCACTCTTCACACACTGATAGCAACACCGCAGGAGAAATGCTAGCACAGGTTTTCAGTATCCGTAGTTTCAGGTGCTGTACATCTCGTATCTTCACAACATTTGAATTACCTTCAGATGACCCCAAAGATAAAAGTCTAAGGGGGTCAGATCGGGAGACCTTGGGGGCCATTCAACTGGCCTACGACGACCAATCCACTTTCCACGAAACTGTTCATCTAGGAATGATCGGACCTGACACCCATAATGTGGTGGTGCACCATCTTTCTGGAACTATGATGTCGGTGATAGGGAATTGCTGGCCATCAAGTCGGCTTTGGAGGAATGGCGGTACCTCCTGGAAGGAGCAGCTCACCCGGTATTGGTTTATTACTGACCATAAAAACCATAAAAAAACCATATGCTGTGAAGATACGAGATGTGCAGCACCTGAAACTACGGATACTGGAAGCCTGTGCTAGCATTTCTCCTGCGTTGTTGCTATCAGTGTGTGAAGAGTGGGAGAAGAGGGTTGCATTGACAATCCAACACAATGGGCATCTTGTGAAATTCCCAATAAGTTTGATGTGTCACATGACCCTCTTCCTATTGAAAAAACAAAAGTTGGATTCAAAATGGCCGACTTCAAAATGGCCGCCATGGTCATCACCTATCTTGAAAAGGTTCCCCCTCTCACATATACTAATGTGCCACAAACAGGAAGTTAATATCACCAACCATTCCCATTTTATTAAGGTGTATCCATATAAATGGCCCACCCTGTACTTGCAGGGGTTATAAAAGGATAAAGGGTGGTGGTGTATGCATGTATTAGAGAGATGTATATGTATATGTATATTTTTATTATATTGCCTTAACATTTTAAAGTTCACTTGTACCAAGACTATGGACATTAAACTACTTACATATTAACAAGCTGTTAAAAAGTTCAAAAACAAGCCTTTACTGGCTGTCCAGTGCAAAGGCAGAAAGCCATAGCACAGAGTGTAGCTGTGTCCAGAGGCAGTATTTAGGCACCTCTTTGCCCGTGTGAATGTAGTCTAACAACTTAGAGACACCTGCTGTTTGTTTAAGTTAGAGTGCTGACAGGCTGCCAAGATCTGCTCTTTATTAAAAAAAACTATGATTTCAATGTTTGTGTAGTGAATTTTGAAAATCAATTTCTCCACAATGTCTAAAGATACAGAGATCGAGGGCTTGTCTCAGGTGCTTTTACTGCGTGTTCAGAGTATGTAATTACTAGTCTGGGCACAGATTCACTTTAGGTATCCAAATTATGGTGCTTTGAATTGGGAATTCACAAGTCCCAAGAAGTCGGAATTCTAGACTAGCGTGGAGATAGTTTTCTCTATTGTCACTAATAACAATGAACAAATTATATTACAAACGTAATGTAAACTTTGCGCTAGATGACGACTAAGGGAAACTCAGACTGCTGCACCCAAATCAACCCTGAATACCGGATAAAACTTAAATGAGAATAAAAAATAGGATGCACTGTCTTATAATAAACCCAGATAAACATGTGGAAATATTAGTCTGATAGACATGCCTTACTCACATATTTATCCATAATGTAAAAACAATAAAGTGTATAATGCACCTGATTTATATAAAAAAAAAATTGTGATAGAACTGTAATTAATTCTTAAAATATATACAAAATAATTAATCAAATGTATATAAAAAAGAACCTTCCAAGAAATGTGCATAAATTCATCAAATATAGTTCATAAAAGATTAAATAACAACACAATTAATAGCGCTCCCAGGTGCTCAAAATCCCATATAAAATTCATCAAATAAAGTTCATATAAATTTGATTGCAAAAAGTTTATAAGAAATCTATAACGAATCAATAGTGCTCATCTCCAGGTGCCAAGTGCTCAAATCACATAAAGAAATCCACAACCGTGTCCCCGCACCGTAGAATCTACTCTTTCTCAGTGCTGCTTGTTAACCATCAAGCTCTTTCAGGCAACAATGGGGTATTGAATATTGATATGAGGCAGAGAGGGGACACAGCTCCAGACACCAGGCACTCTGGAGCCTCACACCAATATTCAATACTCCATTGTTGCCTGAGAGAGCTTGATAGTTAACAAGCAGCACTGAGATAGAGTAGATTCTACGGTGCGGGGACATAGTTGTGGATTCCTGCTGATGGGGTAATTGAAATTGGAACCATTCGGTGATGAGAGCATCGGCTGAAGGATTTGCTAAACCAAAAGCGTTATTGATCTCTTATGATTTGGAGATCATTTTGGTCTGGTAAGAGGCTATCTCATTTAAGAAGCACTTTGGACCACTTGAGCACTTTATGCGATTTGAGCATTTAGAACTTGGAGAAGAGCATTATTGGTTTGCTATATAATCTTTATGAACTTTTTTGCAATCAAATTTATATGAACTTTACTTCATTCATTTTATATGAGATTTGGAGCACTTGGGAGCACTATTAATTGTGTTTTTATTTAATATTTTATGAACTATATTTGATGAATTTAGGCACATTTCCTGGAAGGTTCTTTTTAATGGATTATTTGATGGATTATTTTGTATATATTTGATGAATTAGTTATAGTTAGAGTTATATCACAATTTGGTATATACCAGGTGCAATATATACTTTATTGTTTTCACATTATTGATGAACATGCACTTAAGAGACATGTCTATCAGGCTAATATTGCCACATCTTCATCTGGGTTTATTATAAGACAGCTCATCCTATTTTTATTTTCAAGAAATTATTTTAACCTGCTTATGTGTGCTTTATTAACCACCACTAAGTACTGTAGCAACACCAGTTTCTTCTGCCAACTGCTTACCAATAGGATTAGCAGGTCAAATTACCATCTACTAGCCCCTAGGACTAGAAGGTCTTTTTTGCCGTTTTACTAATTAGCAGAACAAAATGTAATTTTATTAACCACTAGCTACAGCCCACAAGAAATGAGGTGCCATCTTACAAAATTACTAACATCTGATTTATCATCTTCGAGGTCAATATACAAAGTGTCTTTTCATCTTTGAATGTGGAGTGACAAAATAGCACATACAGTATAGTCTTTAGGATGGGGGTCTGCAAGCCATCGATTGTGATCGGCCTTTCGCCCTGCGGTAGTCAACAGGTTGATCAAGAACACAGCCCTGCACACAGTCCTTCCCCCAGCCTCTGCCACTCTCCTCTTCACTGCAAAGTGGAGAGCGGAATGAGTAACAGTACTGGATAGCGGGCGGGCGGGAGTTGCTGGAATTAACTTTTTACATTAACCAGCAGGTGATTGGTTGCTGGGCAGTCCTAGCAACCAATCACCAGCTTGTTAATGTAAAAAGTTAAATCTGGCAGCTCCTGCCGCTGCCCTCCATCCAGTACTGTCATACTTCCTGCTCTCCGCTCTGCTATACACCAGGGTAAGGTAGGAGAGTGATACCTACACACAGGTGTGAAGGGGACAGGGGACACTACAGTGGGGGGAGGGTGTGTGTAAGAGACAGAGGACATCACATTGAGGGGGCAGGGGACACTAAAGAGGGGGTAGGGGAGATGTAAAGGGAACAGAGGACACTACACTTGGGGGGAGGGGGATGAAGGGGGGACATAGGACACTGCATTGGGGGGGAATCAGAAACTACAGTGGGGGGAGGGTGTGAAGGGGACAAGGGGCATTGCTTTGGGGGCAGAGGACACCACAGTGGGGGTATGGGAAGGGGACACAGGACACTGCTTTGAGGGGACACAAGACACTGCTATGGGGGTGCAGATGACACTACAGTGGGGGGGTTGGGATGTTCAGGGGACTGAGGATACTGCTATTGGGGGCAGAGGACACTACAGTTGGGGGGGTGATATGAAGGGGGACAGAAGACGCTACATTGGGGGGCACAGGACACTGCAATAGTAGAAGAGACAGAGGACCCTACTGCCGGGTGGAGGGGGGCAGAAGACATTATAGTGGGGGCTGATGTGGGGGAGTGGAGGACACTAGTGGGAGTGGGGGGGCTCTATGGCTCTATGCTGTGTTTTTATTGAGTGCTTAATAGTTATTTTTTTAAAGAGCGCCCTCCCTTCCCCCCTGGGATTTCTGATTAACTCCATGTTGTCCAGGTAGATCACAACCTCTGAAAGGTTGCCTACCCCTGCTTTAGCAGCATCACTTGTGTGACAAGATTAATCCTTAGTAACTTGTAGCAACGCACAAATACTAATTTCAATCTCTCCCTTTACTATCCAAGTCAGACTTATAAGAAAACAGTGCCACAAAATCCATCATTTGCTTTTTACTGTATGCAGTTAATACTGTATTTGGTATACAATATGAATTTTGCTTGCCTTTATTTACCGGTATCTATCAAAAAAGTGATAGTCAGAGGACTTGAGGCAAACTATAACACTGCCAGGTGTGCGAGAGCAACATACATTTTTAAAGAAGATTCAAACCATGCAAATTAACCAGTTCCCCACCGCGCGCCATCTTTTCACGGCGGCAGTGGGGGAGCCCTGCGCGAATCACCGTAAATAAGCGGCGAGTCGCATTTGGCCACCAGGGGGCGCGCGCTCCCGCCACACTCCTGGGGAGTGTGCCCGCGGCTCGGGCGGACCAGATGTCCGCCGGCGAGCCGCGATGAGCGGCTATAGAGAAAGAATGGGGAACCGCCGATGTAAACATGGCGGTTCCCCGCCCTGTCAGTGGGGCATGAGAGATCTACTGATCCCTGTCACTAGGATCAGTTAGATCTCTCATGCCCATGTTAGCCCAACCCCCCCACAGTAAGAACACACCCAGGTTAACCCCTTCACTGCCAATGACATTTATACAGTAATCAGTGGACATTTAAATTTCTGATTGCTGAATAAATGCCATTGGTCCCAAAAAAGTGTCAAAATGTTCCGACATGTCCCCCCCAATATCGCATTACCGCTAAAAATCGTAGATCGCCGCCATTACTAGTAAAAAATTTTAAAAAAATAAAAACACCAGAAATGAATTCTCACCATCCGTAAACGCGGCCACTTTTGCGCAAACCAATCAATAAACGCCGATTGCAATTTTTTTTATCGCAAATATGAGGAATTATATAAATCGGCCAAAAACGGTGAAAAAAATGTTTTTTTATATATTTTTTTTTGGATTTGAATTTTAGCAAAAAGTAAGAAATTTGGGTTTTTTTGCAAAATGGTCGCTCTTCTTTTGTTTATAGCGGCGATAAGAAATGACGCAGAGGCAATCAAATACCACCAAAAGAAAGCTCTATTTGTGGGGAAAAAAGGACGCAAATTTTGTTTGGGTACAATGTCGCACGACCGCGCAATTGTCAGTTAAAGCGACGCAGCGCCGAATCGCAAAAAGTGCTCTGGTCCTAAAGTGGGAAATTCTTCCGGGGCTGAAGTGGTTAAAAGTTAACTGTTGTAAGCACCCCTAGCAGTGCTGCAGTTTGCCCCAAGCCCTACCACTGTAAACTGTGATGGACAGCTTGGCCTGCATGTAAATGTGGAAAAAATATATTAACAAAGATTTGCAAATATAAAAGGAATTGAAGTACTGAGTTTGGTTCATTAAAAAGAAAAGAAAAGAAACTGTTCATTTAGAAGAGTCAGGCTGGATGCGCACCATTGTGGTGCGAATTCCAGTTTCGTTGCCCATGAGAAGGATAGGAGCCGTTGTTCAGCGGCTCCTCTCCGTTCTCACAGTGTGGGGGGGTGCAGTGAGGAGGGGGAAAGCATCCCTGGTCAATGCGGAACACATCTGCGAATTAGATGCATTCCCATTTAACAAAATGGGGCTGGAATTTGCACCGCACTGCATAGAAAACGCATACATTTTCTGTGCAATGCGAAGAGCGAATGCACCACACAGATGTGAGCTGGACACATTGAAAACAACATGTTTTCAACTGTCCTGCAAATTGGATGCGGTGTAAGCCACATTCAATTCGCAAAGGTTTGAACCCAGCCTAAATGTTCACTAATGTTACTATATAAAGCTGTTTGCCCTTTAATCAACCAGTCATCCTGGTTTTTTTTAAACTCCTCTGTATGTGATTGGGTATCCAGAGTGAACACAGTTTTGCCTTTTTTTACTAACATTCAGTTTGCTAATTACAACCTTCGTTATTAAATCAATCCCTCTGAATACAATGGATACAGTAACTGGGATGCAATTATTTTCACGATAGCTGTATTCTAAAGTTGACTTCCAGCAATGCAAACACATATACAGGGTGGGCCATTTATATGGATACACCTTAATAAAACGGGAATGGTTGGTGATATTAACTTCCTGTTTGTGGCACATTAGTATATGTGAGGGGGGAAACTTTTCAAGATGGGTGGTGACCATGGCGGCCATTTTGAAGTTGGCCATTTTGAATCCAACTTTTGTTTTTTCAATAGGAAGAGGGTCATGTGACACATCAAACTTATTGGGAATTTCACAAGAAAAACAATGGTGTGCTTGGTTTTAACGTAACTTTATTCTTTCATGAGTTATTTACAAGTTTCTGACCACTTATAAAATGTGTTCAATGTGCTGCCCATTGTGTTGGATTATCAATGCAACCCTCTCTTCACACACTGATAGCAACACCACAGGAGAAATGCTAGCACAGGCTTCCAGTATCCATAGTTTCAGGTGCTGCACATCTCGTATCTTCACAGCATATGGTTTTTTTATGGTTTTTATGGTCAGTAAAAACCAATACCGGGTGAGCTGCTCCTTCCAGGAGGTACCACCATTCCTCCAAAGCCGACTTGATGGCCAGCAATTCCCTATCACCGACATCATAGTTCCAGCAAGATGGTGCACCACCACATTATGATTGTCAGGTCCGAGCATTCCTAGATGAACAGTTTCCTGGAAAGTGGATTTGTCGTCGTGGGCCAGTCGAATGGCCCCCAAGGTCTCCAGATCTGACCCCCTTAGACTTTTATCTTTGTAGTCATCTGAAGGCAATTGTCTATGCTGTGAAGATACGAGATGTGCAGCACCTGAAACTATGGATACTGGAAGCCTGTGCTAGCATTTCTCCTGCGGTGTTGCTATCAGTGTGTGAAGAGTGGGAGAAGAGAGTTGCATTGACAATCCAACACAATGGGCAGCACATTGAACACATTTTATAAGTGGTCAGAAACTTGTAAATAACTCATGAAAGAATAAAGTTACGTTAAAACCAAGCATACCATTGTTTTTCTTGTGAAATTCCCAATAAGTTTGATGTGTCACATGACCCTCTTCCTATTGAAAAAACAAAAGTTGGATTCAAAATGTCCGACTTCAAAATGGCCGCCATGGTCACCACCCATCTTGAAAAATTTCCCCCCTCACATATACTAATGTGCCACAAACAGGAAGTTAATATCACCAACCATTCCCATTTTATTAAGGTGTATCCATATAAATGGCCCACCCTGTAGTATGGGGCACTTCACTAAATAAGTAGAGGTCATAGGAAGGTTGCATATGTACAAGAATGTGTTGAGGCTGCCAGACCTTTTTAACATACAGTAGAAATCTCAGCCAAACCTGGCCCCTTTAACCCCTAATGTTCTGTAACTGACTTTGAAACTAAAAATCCCAAATGTAATTGTTGTTTATAATCGTGTTCTTCGAAAGTATGAATAAAATTAAATCTAACTTTACCCTTTTGCAATGGATCCATTAGCCAAGCATTGGCTGTGATAGAACAAAAGAATAGTTATACACAACTCTTGTCAGTGGGTTAAAAGTTCCTTGCAGCTATCTTCTCCTATCCCCCCATGCAAAAGAAGATCAAAGCATCAATAGCTGGCACAACCAATAGTTAGTTTCCTAGACAGATGACAGATCATAGCCCACTGAGGAATACTGGCCAGACATCACAGAAGTCCAAAGCAAGGACACATTTTCACAAATTGGGTCCCAAAGTCCAAACTATGACCTATAATTCTATTAGAGAGGTTGTTGATACAGATCCCATGGTTTAGCCCTGTTTGCAGGAGTGTCTGGCAGTGTTAAGATATCCCAGCAGCTAAGCTAGGAATATTGTAATAAAACAGCAGGGCATTTATTTGCAATTGAATTTCAAATGTCTGTAACTTTTAGTAATTAGTCATCAGTTTACTTAAGCCAGCCACGTGCAAGATAGGCAATGACATGAAATGCAAATGGGCTGTTTTAATTTGATTACCTTATTGGTAATCAGCCCTGTGTAACTATAGTGTTAATATACATGAACTGCTTTGAAATTATATTGACAACTTATTATGTAGCTTGAAAAAAACACGTCACACTTTTGACTGATAAAAAGAAGCGGTCAAGAACTTATATTAATAGGAATCAAAGGGGTTGATTTAGTAAGGCTGGGTTCACACCTATGCGAATTGGATGCGGCTTAAACCACATCCAATTCGCAGGACACTTGAAAACACATTGTTTTCAATGTGTCCGGTTCACATATGTGTGGTGCATTCGCACTCCGCATTGCACAAAAAACGTGTGCCTTTTCTGTGCAGTGCGGTGCTAATTCCCAGCACGTTGAGTTCAATGGGAGCGCATCTAACATGGAGATGCACGCCGCACTGAACGGGGATATTTCCCCTGCTCGTGGCTCCTCCCCATCTCTACCCCCGCAGCTGCTGCGCTGTGGGAACGGACAGGAGCCGCGGAACGGTGGCCCCGCCCCTTCCTGGCAGCAGACAGGCTGGAATTCGCACCGGACATGTGTGAATCCAGCCTAAAACTGGAGAGTGCAAAATCTAGGGCAGCTGTGCATGCTAGTCAATCGGCTTCTAACTTCAGCTTGTTCAATTAGGTCTGGTTCACACTGGTGCAACATACACTGCGACTTTGAGAGCACATGTTGCAGAATCAACGTTTCCCTATGAGAGCCGTCTTAACTGGTCTGACTTGTGTCGGTCCGACTTTGGAAAAGGTTACTGCACTACCTTGGGCTGACTTCTGTCCAATTTCAGCAAAGAGAATTAAAAATGGAAGTCACATCCAAGTCAGATCTTCATCTTAAGCCTCAAGCCGATGGTTGGTCAACCAAACGTCCAACTTTTGTCCAAATTGGGCGGCGACTTGTTTGGTCTAGTGTACTAACATGAATCAAGTAATCAGCATCAAGTAATTGGCCAACAAAGCCGCACATAGTGACGTGTTCCGAGTGTATAATGAGGAAGTTGGGGTGAATGTGATTTGTGAATTACGAACACAGGTTACATGACTAACACTTCCTGTATTCCGAGCATGCGTGTTTGCACTTCCAACTTTTGGTTGGTCAACTTCTGTACACACGAGCCAACAATCAGTCAACTCCTTGTTGGCCAACACAAGTTTCCTAGTCTTGTCATCCAACTTCTGTTGGACGACGATTGGAAATTGGATGTGCGTACACACGATCCGATTTTCAGCCAACAGGCTGTTGGACGACCGTTATTGACTGATAATCGGACCGTGTGTACGGGCCTTACATTGATGTGATTTGGATCCAATATAACAGGAAGATTACACAGACATTCCCTGAAGTTGCTTCGAAGACACATCAAAATCCTGTCGAAGTGGCGCTGAAGTTGTCTGGTAAAGTTGCGCAGCTTTCATGTAGGAGCACTGTGAAAAAAAATCCTGGAAGCTGATTGGTTTCTATACAGAGCTGCACCAGATTTGCACTCTCTATTTTTAGTAAATCAACTCCAAAGTCTCCATATTTCGTTTTTACTGAGATTTTACGTGATTTTGCCGCGATTTTACCACAATTTTACCTCAATTAAACCTTGATTTCAGGTCAGTGCGACTTTGGTCCGACTTTGTTGCAACTTTGCCACAATGAAAACATGTTACAAAGTCGTACAGAAGTAGTACAGAAATTGCATCTATATTAGTCAGGTGCAATTTGCATGCGACTTTGAGGGTTTAACATTGAAGTCTATCGACCTCAAGTTGCATCAAAGTTGGACCAAAGTAATGCAGGGACTACTTTGAAGGCACGACTTTAAGTCATACGGATATGAACGGTACTGATTGGAAATAATGGGGAACGACTTGTCATACGACTTAGCAGGCCCAAGCCGCAGGACAAGTCGCATAAGTGTGAAAGGGGCCTAAGTGTGAAAGGGGCCTTAATAATGGAGCCTTTTCTCTTTGGGATAGGGGTGTATGTATGTTGTTATTCACTTTTATTATTTCCAGTGTACATTCTCACTTAGTGTACATTGTCGGAATGCCATAGTGCCAGGAGTAAGGTCATTCCAGGGGGCTATTCAAGATGTCTGAAAATACCAAACCTGGAAGAAGACCAAGTGATTATGCTTTGCTCTACTACCAAGATGACCACTTTCACATAAACACAGTGTGGAATAAGGCATGATACATTAGTAGCATGTGGGAGTGATTAGTCCTTTCCACTCCTCTTGACTTTTTTGGGGGATAAAACCTCTACAGTACAGGCACTCTTTTTATTGTATAGATATGTTATGACAAGCAACAGGCTAATGTTATTGTAAAATCAAACACGATATGCAATATACTGTATAGTAAATGCACCTTTAGACCTAAGGCAGGCCATACATGACTCATTCTTTTTTTCGTTCAACTAGCGGGTTGAACAAAAAAAATGAACCAGTTCTCCAATCCACACTTCGATGTGAATGGGGGAATCACTCCCACTGAGCTATTGTATTCTGCCACTAGCAAAATACAATGATCAGTGCTGCCAGCTATAGCTGGCAGCACTGATCTTTTGGGAAAAACCTGACAGGTTGATTGTACACAAGTCAATCAATAGATTGACTTGTGTACAACCAGCTGGGACATGCATGGATCAAAATTCATCAAGTGCCTGCTGAACTGGTCAGATTTCAATCCATGTTTAGCCAGCTTAAGAGAAGATTCTGCATCATTACTGTAGGCCTTCCTAAAATGAGGTAGCATCCCCTGTCAGAGTCTTTTTTAGAATGAGCCCAGTACCAGGGATGTATGCAGAGTGCTCTTCCTTCCTCATTTATAGGTACAAACATGCACGCTCACCCAATGCACACAAAGGTATGATGGGAAGGCTGACAATTACAAGCATGACTGCCAGAGGCAGAGGCATGGTGAGATTTGTAGTTCCACAACAGCTGGAGGACCACAGTTTGCCCACCCCTGAAACTGTAGGCTACATATAAACTTTATCAACCAATTGGTTTTCTTTTTATAATAATCAGAATATTGTTATATGACTGCTGATTTGTTTGCTGTGAAATATATTGCAGGATAGGCTTGTGCTATTAGTTTCATACCGAAATTCATTTTTACCAAATTTTTCGGAATTCCGAATTTTGAATTTCCGAATTTTCATTTTTCCGATTCGAAAATTCAGCAATCCAAGAATTGGGGAGTCTGAAAATCCTAATTGCGTTGATTTGGAAATTTGGAAATTTGGCAATCGGAACAGCCAAAAATCCGAAATTCGGAAATCCGAAAATAAGAAATAACATTTGAAATAATAACTATTAACTAGTAAATAACTATTAAATTATAGGTATTGGAATTTCCTTTCAAATTTGGCTGTTAGTGAACTTAATCACTAACAGTCATATTTTCAAGGAAATGCCAATACCTATAATTTAATAGTTATTTGTTATTATTTCAAATATTCTTTCTTATTTCCGAATTTCCAAAACTCAGGAATAAGAAAGAACATTTGAAATAATAAGTTATTATTTCAAATGTTCTTTCTTATTTCTGAATTTCCTTTGACAACGTCCCGTGGGAGGGACAAACGCATCAGGTGACCGTGGGTGGTGACGCCATATCCGGCCGGTGAGATGCAAGGCAACTTCCTACTTCCGGTCCGGCGTTATCTCATGCACTTTTGTGAATACAATTGTAAGTGGATATGTTTTTTGTTTTTAACGTAATAAAACATTATTACACCATATCCATCTCCTGTGCCATCACTATATCCTTGCCACTGAGGCCAGGTGAACAAACTGAGGGGCACTGACTGTTGGGAGAAGCTTGACCCGTGGAACCACAAGTCCCAGCCATACAAGCGTCAATGAGGGGAGCACCTAACAGCACTAGCCCTCACTGATGGTTTACAAGCACCTGGCACTTTATGAGCACAATTAATTAAGAAGACATTTTTTGCTGATGAACTTTTTATTTATGAACTTTATGATGATGAACTTCTCGTTGATGAACTCTTGGCATTGATTATTTGCTGGTGGTCGCTTAAAGAAAGGGGTCATATGAATGATCCTTTTATTTTATTCATATTGATAGTCTACCAATTGATACCACCAATTCTGTTTAATTCTCTTAGTCACTGCTCAGATTATTTATTTATTGGTTATTATATACTTTTGTTATATATTATTTCAAATGTTCTTTCTTATTTCTGAATGTCCGAATTTCTGCAATTCGTAAATAACAAAGAACATTTGAAATAATAATAAATAACTATTAAATTATAGGTATTGAAGTTTCCTTACAAATTAGGCTGTTAGTGAACTTAAATATGACATTTTTCACTAACAGCCATATTTTCAAGGAAATTCCAATATCTATAATTTAATAGTTATTTATTATTATTTCAAATGTTCTTTCTCATATCCGAATTTCCGAATTTTTCAAATTTCCAAATTCCAAATTTTTCGAATTTCCGAATTCCCAAATTTCCGAAAAAATAAAAAGACAAACGGAACACATTTTTCAGCCATGCACAAGTCTATTGTAGGGTACCACACATTTACTTTTCTTAATTTTCTATAAGCCCAAATGTGCTGTTTATGTTTCTGTTGATACAGAGCATTTAGTGCAGTATGGAACTACATGAATCTTATGAAAATTAATATTCCAGGAGAGTTTGCAGTTTCATTTTCCTCATGACTTGGTCTCTTAATAAGGATAGGTGGTATCTATAGCTAAATCAATCTCTGGAGACTTAATCCAGCAAAACTCCTTCCCAGTAAAGATCAGTCTATGAAGGGCTGTATGGAAAAAGAAATGATTGAAGGCACAGTGTTATTCCTGTTGGCAAAGATTCACTATTTTGAATTAAAGGGGCAAGGTCAAGGACACGAAACGCACGATCTATCAAGGACAGATATTTGTAAGATACAGAATGACAAAGATAATCAGCAAGGCTGAAGGTTTACATGATTCTCAAGTTTGGTGCCTGGAGCTGCAAATGATGTGCACACATAATTCAATATTATAAACTTACAGAACGTAAGCAACTAGATGACATAGATGTATACAGATTCAGCAGTGTCACCTATAGAACCTATGCAGATAGCAAAGTGCAGGATGCAATATATTTTCTTACTGTTTCCAATGTCTATTTCTCTCAGGGCAACAAGATGCGTCTATTTGGGACCATCAAAATAGGGATCAGAACTATATCCAAAGATGCGCAAACTGCTGGCTCTATATAAATCATGTATAATAATAATAATAAATACCACATATATTTATATTATATTATACTGTATATACTATACAGTATAAAGAGAATGGTGGCTCTTTGAAAAGCATTTTTCTGTGAAAAACATGTCAGAGATGACCCCTGCTGCTAGCCAATAAATAAGAATATTGCTGCAGCCTGAAGTGCGATGATTCATTCCTTTTTCTCACTGATTTGCCAAAATGCAACGCGCAAGACCGGCACCGGGGATTTTTCAGCAGAGACTGTGATGAGCTACTCGCCTTAAGCAGTAAACATATCTTCTAATATATCCAAGGATAATGTGCCTTAAGTCCAAGCAAATTCCATTAGATCTAACTAAAACTGATCGCTTTCATAGTCTTCAGACAAATATAGAGGACAGATATAGAAGGCGCCTGTTCATGAAGAATGACTTTAATAATTGCTTTTGCTATTTTTTTTCCACCAGTTTGTAAGAGCCTAACATGCAAAATTGTGATGTAGAAGTGAATTAGTGCAAACGAGACTTGAGAAAAAAATGTCAAATAAGACCCATTTCACACTTCATATCTGTATGACTTTCAAGTCGTACCGACTTAAAAAGTAGCCCCTGCATTACTTTGGTCCAACTTTGATGCAACTTGAGGTCCATAGACTTCAATGTTAATATGTTTTTATTGCTTTTTTGTATATATGCATATGCTAAGTACTTATGATGCATTATTGTATTTATGTTTTAGTGACTCTAATATGCTCCATTCCCTGAGGAAGCCCAAAACAATAGGGCGAAACGCGTCGGATTAACAGAATCACCATCCAGTTCATGAAGTTCCAGACCTCACTGTCCTGGCATGGTTTCTAAAATCGAATTGTCTTTTGGCCAGGAATATTGGGGCTTTTTTATTACCTAGAACCATGAACTGAAAGATTAGTCACTATTGAGTCATTTATATGTGTCATTGTTTTAACCTGTGGGTAGGCTACCACTGTACTCAGCTGAGCCCTCACCATGGTTTTCTCTTTAAGATTTAATAAATTGTATTTTTTAATCTTGATTTTGGTGTAATTTTTTCAGGGAAGGGGGTTACCAGCACCATTAAAGTCCCACTGCTTTCTTCTTTTAGTTTTTTTTTTATATATCTAACATTAGGGATGCGGTGCTGGTGCTACTCTGCCATACTTTAATTGTTTGTCGGTGTCTGTACTACTTCTGTACAACTTTGTCATATGTTTTCATTGAGCCAAAGTTGCAACAAAGTCGCACCAAAGTCGTACTGACTACTGATCCCAAATCACGTCAAAATTGCTGCAAAATCGCGGCAAAAAATCGTGGTAAAATCGGGTCGCACAAGTGTGAAAGGGGCTTTAGGCAAAAAGCAACAAGAAGTCAACTACAAAATTTCACTTAAGTCGAAATAGGGTGAGAATTTTTGTAAAAACTGGCCTGAGCAGTTTTATGCTTTGAAACATTTTTCAAGGGATAAACAACACTATAAAATCAAATCATGGAAATTTCAGATTTAATAAACATGCCCCTATAATATTAACAGTCTAAACACACTCGGAGAGTTGAAAGGTAAAGTTCTTATTTTTATGGGAAGCCTCACCTGAAAAGTCACTAACAGAGCAAACATCACTTGCCCCTTTTAGGAAACCTGTTTAAATTGTCTTGGCTCTGGTGACATCCATCAGCACTGCTCATTAACTTCCCACCCAAATCTTCATTCAAATGAATGCTGACCAGACCATTCCTGTTCATGGTCATTCCAGCTGATTCTATTGCCTGAGAGTGGATTGACTGTATGTACACATCCGACTGACCCTTTCTATGGGCAGTTTCATAAATACAATATATAATGATAAATAACTATACAATTTGACATACCCACTGCAATTTCAGTTGCATATATTTCTTTTTCTTAAAAATCACAAACATGTTATACTTACCTACTCTGTGCAGCGAATTTGGCCCCAATCCTCCTCTTCTCGGGTCCCTCTTCGGCTCTCCTTGCCCCTCCCTCCTGATGAGTGCCCCTACAGCATGCAGCTTGCTATGGGGCACCCGAGCCGAGTTGCAGTTCAGTGTGTCTATGCAGGCACGGGGCCCCGGCTAGGCCCCACCCCCTCTCTCTCTTCATTGGCTCACTGACTTTGATTGACAGCAGCGGGAGCCAATGGCGCTCCGCTGCTGTCTCAGCCAATGAGGAGTCTCGGACAGCCGATTCTCTCGTGCAACATCGCTAGATAGAGATGGGCTCAGGTAAGTATTAGGGGGGGCTGGGGGGGATGGTTGCTGCACACAGAAAGTTTTTTTTTTATCTCTGAAGGATCTGAAAAAACAAATTGTTGCTCTACATAAAGATGGCCTAGGCTATAAGAAGACTGCCGAGACCCTGAAACTGAGCTGCAGCACGGTGGCCAAGACCATACAGCGGTTTAACAGGACAATGAAACAAAACAGGATCAAAACCAAAACCCAAAAATACCTAAAAAAGATCCTTAACACCGCGCTGCGGAAATAAATAGTCTCTGTATAGCAACTGCTATAAATGATACATTGTAGCAAACCAGATATTACGAAACTCAGTAATTAGCAGCGCTTAATAGTAGTTCATAAGATATACTGTCCACCCAGTGAAAGAATAGGATGGCTTGATGAAGAATCACAGAAATTAAAAACAGTCCATTTAAGTGTCGCTTAAATTCATGAATCTTCTCTGTCACTGCATGAGTTCAATTCCACCACACC
Source organism: Glandirana rugosa (assembly GCA_018402905.1). Lineage (NCBI taxonomy): Eukaryota > Metazoa > Chordata > Amphibia > Anura > Ranidae > Glandirana > Glandirana rugosa. The sequence continues at coordinate 703,632 of BLSH010528090.1, forward strand.
TTGTGAGTATGACAGGACATACACCTCTCCCCACATAGATGTTAACTCACCAGCTGGAGTTGCCTTACACTCTTGTGTTTGGCAAAAGCGTGATTTGTCTCTTAACCCAAGACAACAGGGGGTGATCACAGGTATAAGTCCAATAGGAGGAAACTAGTCTGATACAGACTGCATGGCATGTCAATTCATACTTTAATCACTTTTTTACATCAGGAGGATATGAGCTGGTGGTTGTGAAAGGGCCGATGGAGAGACAAATCCCTGCAGGATACCTGCGGCTGAGATATGTGTAAAGACTGCTAATAATTACCTGGAGGGGGGAGAGTAATGTTCAATAAAGTGTTTGATTTTAAACGATATCACACAATGTCCGGCACTATTTTTCTCTTCCCTCTATGTGTTTGATGGTCGGGAGGCAAGCTGATGGATGACCCCCTGTTGTTTTGGGTTAAGAGACAAATCTCGTTTTTTCCAAACATGAGAGCGTAAGGCAACTCCAGCTGGTGAGTTAACATCTATGTGGGGAGAGGTGTATGTCCTGTCGTACTCACAAGGTGTGGTGGAATTGAACTCATGCAGTGACAGAGAAGATTCATGAATTTAAGCGACACTTAAATGGACTGTTTTTAATCTCTGTGATTCTTCATCAAGCCATCCTATTCTTTCACTGGGTGGACAGTATATCTTATGAACTATTAAGCGCTGCTAATTACTGAGTTCCATAATATCTGATTTGCTACAGTTTAACAGGACAGGTTCCACTCAGAACAGGCTTCGCCATGGTTGACCAAAGAAGTTGAGTGCACGTGCTCAGCGTCATATCCAGAGGTTGTCTTTGGGAAATAGAGGTATGAGTGCTGCCAGCATTGCTGCAAAGGTTGAAGGGGGTCAGCCTGTCAGTGCCCAGACCATACACACTGCATCAAATTGGTCTGCATGGCTGATGTCCCAGAAGGAAGCCTCGTCTAAAGATGATGCACAAGAAAGCCCGCAAACAATTTGCTGGTTTCAAGCAGACTAAGGACATAGATTATTGGAGCTATGTCCTGTGGTCTGATGAGACCATGATAAACTTATTTGGTCCAGATGGTGTCAAGCATGTGTGGCAGCAACCAGGTGAGAAGTACAAAGACAAGTGTGTCTTACCTACAGTCAAGCATGGTGGCGGGAGTGTTATGGTCTAGGGCTGCATGAGTGCTGCCAGCACTGGGGAGCTGCAGTTCATTGAGGGAACCATGAATGCCAACATGTACTGTGACATACTGAAGCAGAGCATGATCCCCTCCCTCCGGAGACCGGACCGCAGGGCAGTATTCCAACATAACAACCTAAAACACACCTCCAAGACGACCACTGCCTTGCTAAAGAAGCTGAAGGTAAAGGTGATGGACTGGCCAAGCATGTCTCACATCTAAACCCTACTGAGCATCTGTGGGGCATCCCCAAATGGAAGGTCAAGGAGCGCAAGGTCTCTAACATCCACCAGCTCCGTGATGTCATCATGGAGGAGTGGAAGAGGATTTCAGTGGCAACCTGTGAAGCTCTGGTGCACTACATGCTCAAGAGGGTTAAGGGAGTGCTGGAAAACAATGGTGACCACACAAAATATTGACACTTTGGGCCCAATTTGGACATTTTCACATAGGGGTATAATCACTTTTGTTGCCAGTGGTTTAGACATTAATGACTGTGTGTTGAGTTATTTTGAGGAGACAGCAAATTTACACTGTTATACAAGCTGTACACTCACTACTTTACATTGTAGCAAAGCGTCATTTCTTCAGTGTTGCCACATGAAAGATATAATAAAATATTTACAAAAATGTAAGGGGTGTACTCACTTTTGTGAGATACTGTATGTGGCCTAAAGGGTGCAATTGGCAGTTGATGGTGAGTGGTAGCATGACTCCCCCCCCCCACTTACCCATGGGGGGTATGTCCTTCTGCCTGATTTCATTACCTTTTTGTTTGTCTGTGATGCATCCTGCATTTTACTTCATTCAGTGATGTTTCTCTAAGGCAGTGGTTCTCAACTCCGGTCCTCGGTACCCACTAACAGGCCAGGTTTGCAGGATAACTGAAATGCATCACAGGTGATATCATTTGCTGCTCAGTGATTGCAGTATTCTAGTCTGCATCTCCCCAAGGTAAGACTTAAAATCTGGCCTGTTTGTGGGTCCTGAGGACCGGAGTTGAGAACTACTGCTCTAAGGCCTCAAGCACACAGGACGTATTTTGACTGTTTTCAGCTGCAGATGTTTTTTTTTCTACAGTCAATAAACTCTCCATCATGTTATCCTATGTGTTCATGCACACACAGGCTGTTATCAGCTGTTTTTAGCAGGACGTTTTTGAGCTGTAAAAAAAAAACCCGAGAGCTGAGGGTTTTTTTGGACTGTTTTCAGCTGTAAAAACATTCAAACGCTTAAGAACAACAAAGAGAATTGTGGGACACCCCACATAGTTTGGACGTTTTTAACACGAGGGGGGAAGGGAGAAAAGAGAAGCTGTGTCAAGGGGGCCTTCACTCCCAACGGAGCCCCATTATTAGCAATGCGCAGTGGTATGTCCCTCCCCTTTTGAGTATAAGTAGGATACGTCCTCCTTAATAGAAGAGTTTTTGTGTTGAACCATGCGATAATCCCGGAAAAACGGGAAATTACGCCAAGTGGTTTCTTCCTGGTTTACCTCCTATCGCGTCCCTCATCAGGTAAACCAGGAAGAAACCACTTGGCGTAATTTCCCGTTTTTCTGGGATTATCGCATGGTTCTTTTCTCCCTTCCCCCCTCGTGGGATACCTATATGGTCAGCATTTAGTAGAATCGCTGGATATTTATCTTCCCTCTCTGGTCCTGTTTGGGCCCCACCTCCTCCTCCCCCGTCCCCAAGGATTCAACTTGTTTTTAAGGACAACTGTGCACCCAGTGGAGGGCTCAGGTCCAACATAGGGAGTATGATACGGCGTACCAATAGTATATAGTGAAGAAAACCCCTTGGAGTCTGGGTCCTGACAAACCCCTATGCTCGCCCCCCTGATTGCCGTCTCCAGCCACATGGAGTCATATTTGTTCCTGCAACTGACAGCCATATTTTTGGAGTCCTGAGGAAGCTCACAGTGAAACGCGTTGACTCCTACAATTCTGTGTGCAGCAACATATTATGGCTGTAGTATCTAATATATATGTATAGTGTGCAATGGTCGGGGCTCCTTGACGTGTCAATTGATGTGACCCTACGTGTGGGGTTCACGTTACAGGACACTTCAGGGATCTTTTACCTTTGTTTTTGTTATTTTTCCCCTTTTTTTTATATATTTTTTGTGTATATGTATTTTTTTTTTATGTATAAATAAAATGTTATTTTTTATAAAATCAATCTTTGCTATCTCGTGGTGTGCCCATTAAAAACGTCCAAACTATGTGGGGTGTCCCACAATTCTCTTTGTTGTTCTGAATCCACGGACGGTGGCACAGTATTCAGGAAGTCCCCTTTGTATTCAAACGCTTAAAAACGTCAATCGCCAAAGTTTTTGGACGTTTTAGACCAATTGGAAAAAAAAAACGCTGGCCCTTTAAAGACGCGAAAAAATGGCGGTAATATAACGCTGGTAAAAGCTGAAAACATCCCTGATAAGCTACTGACATTTTTTGGCTGTTTTTTTAAAGTCCTGTGTGCATGAAGCCTAAAGCCTCGTACACACGTCGCAAATCGTATGTTGCATAATGTAACTTGCATACTGACTGCACTACACAATCGTACGAGCACAGAAAGACCGTTCGGGTGCATGTAATTAGCATCCGGCCGTTCCTGACTTGCCTGTTTTGCACAATACAACTTGTTGTACCAACTGCTCTGTACACGCGATACAACGGTCGTATGAGCACTTGTTGGGACGACCAAGTTTTCTAGTCTGCTCATACAACTCCCTTGTACGACCGTCATATGTCCGGCTGTTCTAATCACGCATACGAATGATCGATATCGCATACAACGGTCGTTAGTACGACCTGTTGTATACGATCGTTGTCCCGTGTGTACGAGGCATTAGAGTGAACAGATCTCCGTATGGCAGCTGGGATGCTTTTGAGTTACACAGCAGCTTGGGGTGGAATGAAGGCACCTGCCTCGATGCATGTTGGTTATTTGAAGTGTAACTCTACTTTTGCTAAAGAAAAAAGTGTGCAGTGATATCTTTAATTGCCATGGGTGATGTGTCTACATTGCAGAATATTATTGTGATCCTACCTTTTGCTTCTGTCTTAACAAGCTTTTTTTATCATGTCCTGCTTTCTGGCATGGCCGGGTTTGTTTCATTAAGCACCTGGAGAAATGTCAGCGCTATGGTCTGTGAAGCTGCTAGTGTGGACAATTTTAGGTACCTATTTTTGTTGCCACACAATTTTAGGGCTTGCCATAGTTCTCTATTTTCTTGATGAAACTTTATCTTTTATAAAATTACCAAAGTTGGATAATATAATCTCTGTGTCCATTAAAATTAATTTTAGTATTTTTTTACTGAAAATATGGGTTTGATAAACATGAGTACTAATATCATGGAACATAAAAATTGCAACTGCCACCATTTTTTTCCCAGGGTATCTGCTTTCAGATAATATATATTGCTTGGGTGGTTTAAAGAGGAAATAAACCCAAATTGGGTTTACTTTCCTCTACATACCCCATTAATGTAGAAGCATAATGGGCTACTATGCATCGCATAGTAGCCCATTATGTTACACTTGCCTACAAACGAAACCTGTGATGTCCAGCGCTGTCCCCTTCCGGGGCCGCGACTCCGGCGCTGTGACTGGCCGGAGTCGCGTGACGTCACTCCCGCGCATGCACGCGGGAGCCGCCAGTCACGGTACAGTCGCAGTGGAGGAAAGGCACGGAGACCGCTTCTTCACTGTGCATGTGCCGAATGACGTTGGCACAGCTACAACACTGCATATCTCCTGAACCATACAGGTTTAGGAGATATGCAGGGCACCTGCAGGTAAGCCTTATTGTAGGCTTACCTGTAGGTTAAAGTGGTTGTCACAAGTTGACAACCACTTTAACTCATCTTCAAGCCTAAAATGTGCATTTTAATATGTGTGCAAAAATGTATTTGGCAGTAAAAGGTTAAGGTGTTCTCTCTCTTGACTGTAGCTGCAGCACATAGTCTGAATACCATTCTATGCCACATTTTGTATGCCATGAATTTACAGAAGACCACTTTGTTTTTAAATATTACATATGATTTATAAGGAAGCAAGGGGACAAGGGAATATAGTGGGACTTTAACCACTTCAGCCCCGGAAGAATTTTGCACTTTAGGACCAGAGCACTTTTTGCGATTCGGCGCTGCGTCGCTTTAACTGACAATTGCGACGTTGTACCCAAACAAAATTTGCGTCCTTTTTTTCCCACAAATAGAGCTTTCTTTTGGTGGTATTTGATCGCCTCTGTGTCATTTCTTATCGCCGCAATAAACAAAAGAAGAGCGACCATTTTGCAAAAAAACCCAAATTTCTTACTTTTTGCTAAAATTCAAATCCAAAAAAAAAATATAAAAAAACATTTTTTTCACCGTTTTTGGCCGATTTATATAATTCCTCATATTTGCGATAAAAAAATCGCAATTGGTGTTTATTGATTGGTTTGCGCAAAAGTGGCCGCGTTTACGGATGATGAGAATTCATTTCTGGGGTTTTTTTTTTTTTTTTTTTTTTACAGTAACCAGGGTTTTTTCACAGTTTTACAAGGCTGTACAGGGGGGGTTATAGCGTAATGGCGATTTTTAGCGTCTAGCGGCGGTAATGATCATTTTTTTTTTTTTTTTTTTTTTGGGGTCTTTACTTAAGAGTAGTAGGCATTTGCGCCGGTGAAAACGCGTTTGGTTAGTTATTTGTGGTTAACGCTAAAAAAATAGCGTTTATACTCCTTAATATATTTAGCCGGTTTTTGCCACTTTTTTTACAAAAAAATATAAAAAAAAAACCTAAACTTAAAATCGTTTTTCATTCTTTAAACCCAAAAAAACGTTTTACCAGCGAGAAGAAAACAAATAACGCCGCTATTCTTTACTGTGTCTCCGCTAGTTTATGGTGGTTTTCTTTCGAGATAAACACCCTTTTTTTCCTGCGTTTAAAACAAACCCATGTTGCAGCGTTAACAGTCAATTTCGCTGCG
>BLSH010528090.1:709816-724745 GCA_018402905.1 Glandirana rugosa
ATGGGGGAGAAAAACATAATAATTAATCCCTACCTCCAGATACTGGTGAAGGGGTTAACCTGCAGGGGGAGAGCTAGGGGTTAAGTGTGTTCCCTGGGTGTGTTATTACTGTGGGGGGGTTGGGCTAACATGGGCATGAGAGATCTAACTGATCCCATTGACAGGGATCAGTAGATCTCTCATGCCCCACTGACAGGGCGGGGAACCGCCGTGTTTACATCGGCGGTTCCCCGTTCTTTTCCCTGTAGCCGCTCATCGCGGCTCGCCGGCGGACATCGGGTCCGCCCGAGCCGCGGGCACACTCCCCAGGAGTGCGGCGGCGCGCGCGCGCGCCCCCTGGTGGCCAAATGCGAATCGCCGCTTATTTACGACGATTCGCGCAGTGCTCCCCGACTGCCGCCGTGAAAAGACGGCGCGCGGTCGGGAACCGGTTAAATGAGGTCATGTGGGTCATAGACCTCCATCCCTAATTAATAATACAAAAAGAGGGGGTAAGGGGGAACTTTAAATGAAGCACAACAGGTTCTTAAAAAATGTTTTTATTGAAAAATTAGTTGTTTTTAAAAAAGAATTAGGAATATTGATGTATGTTAAATTCATCAGATAGGTACATGGTAGACAATTCATACGTATATGTATATATATAAAAAGACATAATGGGCATCTAGCCTCTCCATTCCAATCAATACACATTGCATAATGACATGTACATAACTCATACAGAACATATTAAAAAAAAAAAAATGAAATTGTTGCATTGCATGTTGAGCACAGCATATGACAGCTCTACGCGTTTCGTGGAAGTTTATACCCACTCTTCAGGAGCAAGCATGTGTCTAATAACTGTAATTAATAAAAAGGAATAATGTAGTAAGGGTAGTATCAATTTTGTACCAAATTGAATTGGAATAGAACATAATTAAAACTAACATACCTGCAACCATGGTCGCTCTATGAAGTGCAGCATTGAGAACCCCATCAGGGTGATTGGTTACTATAGGTTACTCTGCACAGCACATTGCACTCTGCCTTATCAAGTAAAGCTACTGTGTTTGAATAGAATCAGAGGAGCTGCATTTTTGGAAAGCACAACTTCTCAAAGTAGTTCTTGTTATAATTGATTTCTAAGTTCAGGAGGAGTTCACAGCTAAGCAATATGAGTGCAAGATCACTGCGGGAAATCCACATTAGATATAAGTTTATTGAAAGTTTAAATAATGTCATTAAATAATGTCATTACTGAATACTGTAACAACTTGAATGAACTCCAGGCAGATATAAAAGACACAAATTAATGAAGTTCTGTAATCATTAATACATAATTAAATGTATTTTTAAAATGCAAAGAGTGTAAGTACCTGAATTCAACCTGACATCAACCAATCAGTTCATGTGCTGATTAGAAGAGAAAGCAACATGGCAGAGAGATGAGCTCATCGTTGCACTGTTCCTTCTTTCACTGTCTAATCACAGGCTGGGACAGGTCCAAGATGGCCTGGGCTCAGAGGAAGTGGGTTCATGTTCACCATCAGACTGAGGGCATCTAGCAGCAGTAAAAGTACAAATACCTGGTTTGAAACCAATACTTTAACCAAAAGCTTTTTTTTTTTCTTTTTGCTATTTTATGTTTTCACTGGCTGTTAATTTTTTCTTGTCATTTTTGGATGGAGTTTATTTAAATTGTGGAAACATGAGCTGATCTGCATTGCAAATTTCACAATTGTATAGCAAAATTCAATTGTAAAAACAAGCAATAGGGATAAATAGTAGGATAGACTGTATTGTGCATTGAGATATTGCCATTTGCAAAGCATTATTTGCTAAATATCGTTTTGGCTGTCAATTTGCACACTAGTAAGGTTAGCCTGTTTTTAAAGAGGAAGTAAACCCTGATGGGTTTTACTTCCTTTTTTGTTTCCTGCCAAGTAAAAGCATAATGTGCTAGAATGCATCGCATATTAGCACATTATGTGATACTTACCTGCAACGAAGCCCGCGCTGTCCCCGCTGGAGGCTGCCTCAATGTTTGCCCTTCTTCCTTCCAAGGCTGCGGACTCTGACTCTGTGACTGGTTGGAGTTGCGTGACGGCACTCGCTAGTGAAGAAAGGGTGCAGAGGGCCGCTTCTTCACAGCGCATGCACCAATGACATCATTGGCGCCGTACAAAGAAAATATCTCCTGAACGGCACATGTTTAGGAGATATTTACTGTACCTATAGGTAAGCCTTGTTATAGGCTTACCCATAGGTACAACTTGAAAATGGAGGTTTACAACCTAGTTTAACCGGTTCCGTACCAGCTTGCGTACATTTACTGCTGCAGTGTGGCTCTATTACGCAAAATCGTCATCTATAAACCGCAGCTTGCGCATGCGCAGCTAGCGGGCGGGAGCGCACCGCCGGCAGTGCGCTTTTGTGCCTGCCACACTCTGCAGGAGTGTGCCCGCGGCTCAGGCGGACCCAATGTCAGGCAGCAATGACCTGGCAGAGAGAAAGAACGGGGAACCGCCGATGTAAACATGGTGGTTCCCCGCTCTGTCAGTGGGCATTTAAAAGATTTACTGATCCCTGTCACTGGGATCAGTTCGATCTCGTATGCCCATGGTAGCCCAGCCCCCTCACAGTTAGAACATGCCCAGGGAACACAGTTAACCCCTTCACTGCCCCCTGCAGGTTAACCCCTTTACTGCCAATGACATTTATACAGTAATCAGTGGATATTTACATTTCTGATTGCTGTATAAATGTCATTGGTCCCAAAAAAGTGTCAAAAATGTCCGACATGTCCGCCCCAATATCAAAGTCCCGCCGCCATTACCAAAAAAAAGCATTTATTCTCATGGTTTGTAAACACAGCAACTGTTGCGCAAACCAATCAATGAACGCTAATTGCGATTTTTTTTTTTTTTTACCAAAAATATGAGGAAGAATATAAATAGGCCAAAACCAATGAATACATTTTTTTTTTATTTTTATTTTTTTTGGATTTGTATTTTAGCAAAAAGTAAGAAATATTGTTTTTTTTTGTAAAATTGTTGCTCTTTTTTTGCTTATAGCGTTGATCAGAAATGATGCAGAGGTGATCAAATACCTCCAAAAGAAAGCTCTATTTGTGGGAAAAAAAGGACGCAAATTTAGTTTGGGTACAACGATGCACGACCGCGCAATAGTAAGTTAAAGTGACGCAGTGCCGAATCGCAAAAAGTGCTCTGGTCCTAGCGCGGGAAATCCTACTGGGGCTGAAGTGGTTAATGAGGCACTGTAAAAACATGGGTAATAATCTTTATTAAAATTAAAAATGATCACAGTGTGCATCACAGTTTACTTTTAACGTTGCACGACCGCGCAATTGTCATTTAAAGCGACGCAGTGCCAAATCGCAAAAAGTGCTCTGGTCCTAACATGGGAAATCCTTTCTGGGGCTGAAGTGGTTAAAGCTGAAATATGAAAACATCATTTAGCACACATGACGGAACTAAGAAATCATTGGTCTAGTAAATAGATGTAGTCAGATTCTCCCTAATTTGTAAAGTGCTCTGTGCTTTATGTACTGCGTATTCTGTTGCAGGTCGGTTTATGATCCTTCTGCCCTGGTCCTGTGAAAGAGGAATGGTAAAGTCTCAATATGTGTATGCAAATAAGGCCAACTTTAGTGAGAGTTAGGCCCCTTTCACACTTGTGCGACATGGGACTTCAAAGTCGCATGACAAGTCATACCTCATGATTTCCAATGAGTACCATTCATATCTGTGCGACTTCAAGTAGTCCCTGCACTACTTTGGTCCAACTTTGATGCGATTTGAGGCCCATATACCTCAATATTACACAGGCATTGCTTAAAGTCGCTTCAAAATCGCGCCAAAAATCACGGCAAAAAATTGCGGCAAAATCGCGCGACTGTCAGGTCGCACAAATGTGAAAGGGGCCTAAGTCTTACTATATGGAGGCGACATAAGGCTGACTTTCTCTGAGGTTTGCATATACACAGTTGGCACTTTACACCCTCTCCTGTGTTGATGGGAACATTACATACAATACAAAATACATGCATACAACATGTTAGGCTGTACTAGTTAGAAGGTGGCTTCTTCTTTTGGACATTCAGTCCGAAAGAAAAGAGTCACTTAATTACCCCCCTCCCCAGCCACATGTATTCAAATTTCACTTTGTTCATCCAGAAGCAAGTAAATCAAATACCCAACACCTGTGGGTATGGATGAACCTATGCCTTGCTCCCATTATTCTACTAAGACTAAGAGCTTCTTGATTGTCCTATCTCTGTTACTATGGGTCAGGAAAGGAGTCCATAACCATGTGTAAGCTCTAGAACAGTGGTTCTCAACTCCTGTCCTCGGGACCCACTAACAGGCCAGGTTTGCAGGATAACTGAAATACATCACAGGTGATATCATTTGCTGCTCAGTGATTGCAGCATTCTAGTTTGCATCTCCCCAAGGTAATACTTAAAATCTGTCCTGTTGGTGGGTCCCGAGGACCGGAGTTGAGAACCACTGCTCTAGAACTTATGCCTGTACTTGCTGCATCGTTAGCAAACACTGATGCCCCAATGCCAATCCACTAACATGGCGAGGGATTCCCATCCATGTAAGTTACATATTTACATAGTCTGGTTGAAAAAAGACACAAGTCCATCCAGTTCAACCAATAAAAGGAAAGAAAAAAGAAAAAGGAAAAAAAAAAGTACAATCCGATATACGCAATCCTATACCTGCAGTTGATCCAGAGGAAGGCAAAAAAAACCCAGCAAAGCATGATTGAATTTTGCTGCTGTGGTGGCAGGTGATGTCAGTGGTTGCTAAGGAAGCAGTAGGTGCAGACATCCACGACTTACTAGTTCATCAATGTCAAACACCCTAAACATTCAGAAACTGGATAAATGTTTGAACAGTAAATGTTTGATCCATACAAACACTCATCTCATCCCTAATAATCAGAACAAAGCAGCCCTCCTGTTTTGTGCAACACAAAGGGTATATTTAATAACAACCCACAGAGCAATTCACTCAGTAAAAGAGAAGTAAATTTATTCTGTGTGAATGGGGTAAAAAAAAAAAAAAAAGAAATGTTATTATGCTATTTCCTGTGCTGGGTGAATGTTTTTTTATCCGATTCCCGACCGGCTCGCATACATTTACTGCTGCAATGTGACGCTGTCCTGCGAACCACCGTTTATAAATGCAGGAATGTGGCCGTGGCTCGGGTAGACTCGATCTCCGCCGGCGAGCCGCGATGGCCTAGCAGAGAGGAAGAACGGGAAAACGTTGATGTAAACAAGGCGGTTCCCCGCTCTGTCAGTGGGCTTGTAAGAGATCTACTGGTCCCTATCACTGGGAACAGTTAGATCTCTTATGCCCCCTCACAGTTAGAACACGCCTAGGGAACACAGTTAACCCCTAGATCACCCCCTGCAGGTTAACCCCTTTACTGCCAATGAGATTTACACAGTAATCAGTGGACATTTAAATTTCTGATCACTGTATAAATGTCATTGGTCCCAAAAAAGTGTCAAAAATATCCAACATGTCCGCCCCAATATCGCAATCCGGATAAAAATTGCAGATCACCACCATTACTAGTAAAAAAAAAAATTGTAAAAACGCCAGAAATTAATTCTCATGGTTTTGTAAACTTTTGTGCAAACCAATCAATAAATGCAGATTGTGAATTTTTTTTTAACAAAAATATGAGGAAGAATATAAATCGGCCAAAACCGATGAATAAATTTGTTTTTCCATATATTTTTTTGGATTTGTATTTTAGCAAAAAGTGAGAAATAGTGGTTTTTTTTGCAAAATTGTTGCTCTTTTTTTGTTTATAGCGGTGATCAAAAATGACGCAGCGATGATCGAATACCACCAAAAGAAAGCTCTATTTGTGGGGAAAGAAGGACTCAAATTTTGTTTGGGTACAGCGTCACACGACCGTGCAATTGTCAGTTAAAGCGACGCAGTGCCGATTCGCAAAAAGTGCTCTAGTCCTAAAGTGGGAAATCCTTCCGGGTGTGAAGTGGTTAAAGATTTAAAATGGAAAATGCCACATTGGGTCACTCAGTGCTGCTAAGTATCATAGGAATTTCCTATGATTCTTAGCAGCATCTAGTGGCCAAATGCAGTATTTTCATCCGACATAAGAAATCGCTTCATAACAATTTATGTCACATTCACTGGGCAAATTGCTATGTAAAAGTATCGACCAGTAAAAAAAAATCCACAATTAATTTCAACTGTTAATTTAATGGAGAGTGAGTAAAATTAACAATGTGAAATTCTGCATACAGTACAAGCTAAAATTCCAAGTTAATTAATTACTTCCTTTGCATAAATTACAGAAGGGATGTTTCCGGAAGCAGAAAACTCAAGAACATAATAGTAATAAAGACTTTGCTCTGACATGTATACTTATGTATATTGGACATTTGATGGATAGGTACTGGTGTGATTCTGCATGAGAAATTACTTTTATGGAAGCTATTTAATATATTCGCTGTCTTGCTGGCCTCGCTCTAAGCAGAGGGTCTAATATCTTGTATTACAGTTGGCTGCGTGATCTTGTCTGTGCAGCAATGTCACTTATGACATCTGTGTTTAACATCCTTCACTGATTTGTAAATGTGCTGACATCCTCTACAGGACTATTTCAATTGTCTGCAAGTATGTTCAATACTTGGATTATGTACAGAGTACGGGGAAGCTCAAATTCAGTCATGTTCTATTCTTTTAAATTAACAGTAGTATGATACACCATGTGAATCATCAATATATTCTGTAATGTAATGAGCACACAAGCAAAAGTAACAAATGCCAAGAGCCTTTTAACCTTGTTCAATACATAAAAACAATCATGTTCATAACTTCCAACGCTGACAGATTCCAACAGAGTCTTCTACCTCATGACCAGCATATATAAAAACTAAGAAAAAACAGCTCACGTCGAAAACAGGCAGATCCATTGCACACAAAACATAAAAGGGGCAGAAGCTCCTTATTCTTGTGAAATAGGTTTCTGCAAAAAGAGAATAAAATCAAAACTGGTACTTACAAGCTAAACATAGGTCAAATACAGATTGACCACTCCAGATGCAGGACGCTCTGCTGATTTCAGTAGCTAGTGTGTGTAACAATCAGAGCCAAATGGCAGATGTGTTTTTCAGGGCCATGCCCCTTTCATCAGAGCCTAATGGGAGGGAGACCATCAGAGTGGAATTAAACCCTCCTATTGACATTAAAATATATGAAGATACCACAAAGATAATCCCTCATTTAATACAGGGCTAAAAACTGCTTCATGATGGTTTGATGCTTTTCGTCTTTCATGGATGTCATCAGGTACCATCCTCTGACGACATCCAGGAAAGACAAAACATGTTGGGTGGGGCTTCATGTCTATGATGTCACTTTCACTAGTTGGAGTGCATGAACATCTTGAGGAAGTGCTGGAGGCGCTCTGTGTGTTAGAAAGAGTTGATCTGCATTGTGCATGTCTAATCTAAGTCCACATTAGTTGTTGTTTGCTTTTAATTGAATAAAATGATATTACAATATCTGTGGGTTTTTCTGGTATTTGTCGTATGGCGGCAGAGTTTGAGAATATTGGGGTTGCTGGTATTAAAGAGTTGTATGACCGGAGGAGGAGGACAGGGAAAGAGAGGAGAAAATAACCTGGAGCTGGATCAGCAGCAAAAGCACATTAAGACCTGCTCATTAAAGTGATTATAAAAGTATTTTTTTTTTTTAAATAACAAACATGCCATACTTACCTGCTCTGTGCAAGGAAGTCGCACAGAGCAGTCCCTAATCTCCTCTTCTCAGGTCCCCAGTCATCGTTCCCGACTTCTCCATTATGTCCAGTGCCCACATAGGAAGGAGCTTCCCATGGGGGCACTTGTGCATGCTTGCTCACGAGCCCCACTGCTGCATCGATTGACACAGACAGCCAGACTTGGCCCCACCCTTCGTCCCCTTGTCACTGGCTCCCAGTGCCCCAGCAAAGCCAGTGAGACCTGGAAGCTAGGGAAGAGAATGTTTATTATTTGCACATAATTTGTAATGTTTTGTTAGTCACTTTTGGTCATTTATGTTATCTTGGGCCACCGCAATGCTAATTATAGCAAGGGCTCACAATCTGCAGCTTTCAAAATGTCCAAATGTTCTCACTGCAGGGAAACAACCACAAGTCTCCTTATGCCAACCTGCCCAGAAAATCTCATATCATATAAAAAGTTATAATGCAAACCCTGAGGGGCTTAAAGTGGAACAAAACCTATCAATTTAATGGTTTCCCAAAACAGTCACATTCAAGGCATGGCATGAAATACGTGTAGCTGTCACAGTTGTTTGTGCTCTTAACCATACTGTCAAGCTATCAAATGGTTGGTGTTATAACTGATCACATCTGCACCATCATGGAAACTTCAGATCAAACAGAGGCTAAGATGGAAGCTTCCATGGCTGTAAAGTGTAGGAGGGTTTAATCCTACTTTAAAAAGTTTGGCATTGGAGCCATTAAACTAATTAAATACAAAGGAATTTGATTTAAGAAACTATACAAAAGAGAAACGTATTGGATTTATGTTCTTAGCAGCTTCATTCCTTCTGGTTTGAATGAAAACCCAAATCAAGCTCACGTATTATAGTTGGAACTAAGTTCCTGGATTTATAATATTGGATTTATAGTAGATTGCAGTATTTGACTAGGAGTGGTCTGCTGAGAGCCTTTCTAGATTAGAGTTAGAACTTCTTCCAGACACACGAAGGCAGTAGTGATGAGCATCCCACATCTGGAGTGATCAACCTGTAATAAGCATTTTTACTTCTATTTAGCTTGTGAGTACCTGTCTTGATTTTATTCCCTTTTTTGTATAAACGTATTTCACAAGGATAAGGTGCTTCAGCCCTTCTTTATGTTTTATAAAACCAGTCGTGTTAGAGGATAACTGTATTTTTACAAAAACATTCGCTTTTTTAAATATTTTCGAGTTCAAAGTAGTCCTTTAATATGCCAACAGATACCATTACCAAGTAAATAACTTTGCAAATATAACTTCATACCTGGTTATGCTATGACAAATCACCACAGAGCCTCATGGATCAGACACGTTGCCTCATGGATACCATATATATATACCATAGAATTAAAATAAATAGATATATAAAGAATCAATTTGTGAGAGTGTTAAAAACTTCCAAACTTAAAAATTATGGAACTTATATAATCTCCTACTGCTCTCCATCCTTATCCCCCGTACACAGATCCAGTGCTTATGAAGAAGCAAGGGGATCATGAAAAGGAGGAATTAAGAGAGGGGTGCCACTTCTACTAAACAGAAAAAGACATCTATCAACATTTAAACAAGTTCATGGCTGCTATTGGCTGCAACTTTTAACTGCGTTGACGTAATAGTTACGGCAGTAGCAGTAAAGGGGTTGTGCCAGCATCACCCAAAATTTACATTCCAGTTTTCTATGGGCATCCATGCCTTTATGCCACCATTTTTAAGGGTCTTCAAGTTGGTTTCTTTTATTTGCAGGGGAACCTGTTTTTGAACATTTACTATAGCAGCCCTTTAATAAAAATGAATACATTTTTATTTAATTCTGAAAAGGATGAAATTCAGTTTGGGTTCTATACTACTTGTGCTAAATGGAAACAATTTATTTTTTTCATCTAACATGTTTTGTGATTAGAAGCATTTTAAAAAAGGCTATAGTTTTTAAAGATGATTCACGTATGTTTTAGGAATTAGCACCTATTGAAATGCAACAGAGCAGTGAAGTCGTAATAAATTTGTGTCTAGTTATCCAGTGTAGTAGGTGTTAATGTGTGTTTGAAACTGCACATTCTATCTGTCAATCAATTTGGAGTGATTATTAAGCAAAGGGCATTTCCTGTTAAAAGGAATGATGGCAGTCACGATTAATCAATTGGTCAAATGGTGAGTAGCATATAAAGGGCTGCCATCAGAAATTATGGATCCTCTTACAATTAATTATCACAGAGCCTCCTTCTGCCACTATACCTAACATTTCAAGAAACAGATACTCCTGCATGCAGATGTTTCTGAAGACACTAGGGAAAGGCAACGTCTTTCTTCCCCCTGTCAATTAGTAGTGCCCTGCAAGCAGCACTGCTTTAGCTGGATATGAAGAAGATTCCATTACTTGTTATTCTCAGGGCCAACACTTGCTTGCTTATGATACACATGCTGTAAACCTCCTAGCTCAGTGGAAGGGAGCAAGTCTCCATTGTATTAGGCTGGTGCATAAATCATGATACAGCATATCTGGCCATATGAAACAATTATCTAAGATCAGATTTATTAGTAGATATGCACAAAAGATTGTGCAACAAAGAAGCAAATTCAGCAGGGGTAGGCAACCCCTGGCACGGGTGCCACAAGCAGCATGTAAAGCCTCTTCTGCCGGCACGCGACTCCCTCCCCATCAGCAGAGCAGCACAGGGAAGTATGAGTGAGACACAGCTTCTGCCACACTAATGCATTCCAATCTCAGAATTCCCTGTGCCGCTCCTGTACTGAGGGGGAGGTAATGTGCCCCCACACATTGTAAAAGATGGGAAACACTGCTTGGTTCTCTAACTGTGCTGTGATCATCAGCTCTTGTGATGGGGAAGAGATTGGGTGCAGTTCTACTAAGGGGGCAGTCCCTGTTTCCAGGAGGAGGAGGGCTGTGATTGGCCACTGCTAAAGCCCAGTCATAGTCCTGCTAACCCTGCCCACCATCTGGAGGAAGATGACTCACTTGGTTGCCAGTACCAATCTCAGAAAGAAGGGATTTCACTGTGATTAAGAAAACTACAACCAGGTAACAGTTTGTGGAATTACTGTTGAGCTTCTGGGAACTTTGTTGAAATATATATATATATATATATATATACAGTATCTCACAAAAGTGAGTACACCCCTCACATTTTTGTGAATATTTAATTATACCTTTTCATGTGACAACACTGAAGAAATGACACTTTGCTACAATGTAAAGTAGTGAATGTACAGCTTGTATAACAGTGTAAATTTGCTGTCCCCTCAAAATAACTCAACACACAGCCATTAATGTCTAAACCGCTGGCAACAAAAGTGAGTACACTCCTAAGTGAAAATGTCCAAATTGGGCCCAATTAGCCCAAGTCCCCAATGTCATGTGACTCGTTAGTGTTACAAGGTCTCATGTGTATCTGGGGAGCAGGTGTGTTAAATTTGGTGTTATCGCTCTCACTCTCTCATACTGGTCACTGGAAGTTCAACATGGTACCTCATGGCAAAGAATTCTCTGAGGATCTGAAAAAAAAGAATTGTTTCTCTGCATAAAGATGGCCTAGGCTATAAGAAGATTGCCAAGACCCTGAAACTGAGTTGCAGTATGATGGCCAAGACCATACAGTGGTTTAAGAGGACATGTTCCACTCAGAACAGGCCTCGCCATGGTCGACCAGAAGTTAAATACACATGCTCAGCATCATATCCAGAGGTTGCCTTTGGGAAATAGATATATGACAAAAAAGTTTTACCCCCAAGGGTTGGGATTTTTAAGGCAATTTAAACATACACAATTTTGTATTAAAAATATATTCTTTTATTTTAACAAAGCTAAAAAAATGTATCCATCGTTAAAAAAAATATATATACAGAGTATTTGATTATGCATATAGTACAATACAGATATAGGATGTAAGTTCCTGTAAATATGGTGGTATCACCCAACCCAAGAAAGGTTCCATGTAAAACAAGGACCTATCCCAAGTGGGTTAATGCAATGCGTTTCAGAATGTAATCTGTATAAATTCTTTCTTCAGGGAAAGATACCGCCATCTGTAATATATAAAGAAGATGTGCGCACTAATACCTTATATATGTGGTACAATCAAATGATTTCAATACATATTAGTTCCACTTATTGCATTCATCTTGCATTACTTACAATAATGAAATACTGTATTAGAAGATTTTCTCTGCAATTCGGGCTCTCCTGGGTTTTCCCCAACCTTTGCTTATAACACACTTCCCATTGCGCCCGGACAGTAGAAAAAAAGGTCCGTCCAACGACCAGTACAAAATCCATATAAAGTATTGAAGTTTTCTAAGTACACAGAAAAATTCCAAATGAATGGGCTAAATCTTAGGCAAATGCTGAGATCATTCCCAAGAATTAGTGTAGGCCTCCTATGGGGCTTACCTTCAAACTGTGCATGAGCTGTATGACAGATGGCTCATGGAGGGGACCTGGGACATAGACCTGAAGAGGTCCACCGTATCCTGGATGCTGAGAGCCAGGGAGGGGGATGAGCCTGGCCTCCAAATGTGCTACAAGCTACAGGTCCAAGAGATCCGCGGGTTTGAATCCTACCTTCGGTCATACGACAGAAGGGCTGAAGAATGGCGCCAGACACTCTTCCCGGCCTCCTCTATATAGCGCATGCACAGGCAGCTTTAAAAACTTCATGGTGCTTCTAATCCTTCACTGTTCTATCCAACACAAAAGTAAAAATGTTTTGGATACACATTTACTTTAAATACCTAAACTGAATAAAATGCAGTAAGAGCTATAGATTATACTGAATAAGAGCAGTTCAAGTTTAAAGATGGAGGTGTATCAATCTAGTGCCAACTATGGGATTGTTTCTTTATATCAAGAAATATTTTTTAAGTCCAGAGGATCTCTAATTAGCAATAACAGAGAATTTAAGGAAATGAAAGCGATAGCTCCAAAATGTGTAATTTCACGTGCAATGGGCAGCAACTAAGTTTCTCCATTATTTAGCATTGGAAATCATTTCTAGCCATTTAATGACTAAACTGGCTGAAAACATCCATTGGCAGAAGTCTGTAGTCTGAAGACCATTATGGCTTGTGTCAAACACTAATGGAGTAAAACAGATTTGGCATTACTCTGAAAGACCCTCAGATGTGTTCTTCTTCTGAGCCAGAATAATCTTCTGATGGATCTGCGTGCCTCTCTTTTTTTCATTCAGTGTCTTGTACATGACATCATCCAAGATCAGCAAAAAAAGCAATTCATTTTTTTCACACAGAATGATTTTGTCTGGGATACCACTAGTTATTATGGCTGGCCACAGTGCTCCATTTTACTGCTGTCAAATGTCGTGTTAGGGTCTGTTGCTTAAGATTATTTGCTCACGCTGCTTCATAATAACCCACATAGTACTAATTGGCCCAGAGATAAGCAACTACTCCTAAAGCCAGCATGTCGTGTTCTGATTTTATAGTCCATGCCATGTATAAGCCTGTTGAAAATAAAGAATCTCAGCAATAACAACAGTGCATTGCCTTTCCAATTGTTCATGTGAGTTAAGATTTCTTGGGGACTATGATAAAAAGACCATTCTTCAGTTTATCCTTTTCTCAAGTTTATTTAAAGACTGAGTAAAGCAGCCTTTCTCAACCTTTTCAACACAGAGTAACCCTTGAAATAATTCTCCGGTCTTGGGGAACCCCTGTTAAAAATTAAAAATCTACAACTCACGATACATTAGTGTGATGGTCAATGGGAAGGATGCTCCTCACACTTGTTGTCATTGGGAATAATTACCCCCTTACAGATAGCTAAAAAGATCAATGGTATCATTGGGAATTTATCTGAGAGGTAGAAATTGACCATTGCTCAAGGAACCCCTTGCAACCTCTGGAGGAACCCTAGGGTTCCATGCAACCCTGGTTGAGAAACCTTGGGGTAAAGGAAAGAAGCAGTCATTTTACTGATGGCTGTTGTGGTTAGAAGGGGACCACTGTCTATATCTTGGGGTTTTGCGAAATGTTGGGGAGACAGAACCTGAAGTGGAAATCCAGTATAGAGCAGGATCAGAAATTTGAGCTCAGTTCTGATATGCAAAAGAAACAGGCAGGAACATACCATGTTGCCATCTGAAATTGACTCTCGCCAGGGAGCAGGGACCAGGAGCATCAAGTATTCAGGGAACAGATGGTCTTGAACTGCAGGATGCTTCCCAGTATACAACCCACAGCATTGTCTAGGTGCAACTACAGAGCACAGAGAAACAAACAATGCCAACTATAGGCTTTTTTGTATGGATTGTAAACCAAAACTGATACAGGTCAGATATATAGATTCATAAGCTAAAGTCAATACAGATAAAAAAGAGTGCATCACTATACAAAATGGTAAATACAAAAATAAATGCAAACAAGTGTAGTGTTTCAAAATAACTCAATAGAAAAATTGTGACAGGTGCACATATATATATATAACTTAACAAAAAGTTATTATTAAAGTGTGCATATGAAAAAAGTCCCATATGAAATTCCATGGCAAGTAAAAAAGAGATCCAAGAACAGCAAACCTGACACCAGAAGGCCAGCTCATAAGTCCTCGCTCGTATCCAATAGACCGTGTATGTAAATATAAAGCTCCACACAGAGGCGGCTCTCTAATTAGGCAAATTAGGCGGTCGCCTAAGGCCTCGCACTCACAGGGGCCTCGCGGCCGCCTAATTTGCCTGTGATCAATCCCTGATGTCGGCGCTGGCGGCTCCCCCTTCCCCCGCTGGGGCTCTGGGACTGATTGAAAAATCGGGTACGGGTAGTGCAGAGGGCCCTGGGAGCGTCCAGTCCTGTAGCAGCAGAAGTGGAGAGAGGGACAACAAAGGCCTCTAGGTGGCGGTGGCGGCATCGGCCCGATGGCAGCACCCGGCGCTAGGTGTCATTCTGAACAAGGCATGCGGGCAGCTGAGCTACTCCTTTAGCCTGCGCCGCCAAACTGGGCTCTCCGCACCTGCACTGCTGCCTATTCGATTCAGCAGTCCCCAGTGACGGGAAGGAGCTCCATTCTCCCTGCTGCTGCCTGGTCAACTGAAAAGTAAGTCGTCGTCCCTCTTACCTCGAGGAAGGGCAGTGACCCCTGACGACTTAGCTTATCCG
>BLSH010528090.1:732991-750189 GCA_018402905.1 Glandirana rugosa
TAATTCAACGTCAAGTCACTCATTTTATTCATAAACTAGGGGTTCGTTTTGTACTGAATCATGAACCATCTCTTTGGGAACAACCGTTCGTGACTCCATTCTACAAAGAACATCAACCAATGGTCCAAACGTGTGTTACCTCCCTAAAACCAGTTGAAGAAATGTCTGGAAGAGATTTAGGAACGCCGAAGAACCGACAGTGAATCGTTGACCTTCAAAGGCGAGGGAGGTATCTAAAAGATATCCTAATTCCAGACCTCTGACCGATCCGGTGAGGCACGGATGGGTCTTCCAACATGACAATGACCCAAAGCATACTGCCAAGGCAACAAAGGAGTGGTTCAAGAAGAAGCACATTAAGGTCACGGAGTGGCCTAGCCAGTCTCCAGACCTTAATCCTATAGAAAATCTATGGAGGGAGCGGAAACTTCCAGTTGCTAAGTGACAGCCAAGAAGCCGCAAGGATTTAGAGAAGGTCTGTAAAGAAGTTGACCAAAATCCCTCCATTGTGTGCAAACCTGGTAACCAACTACAAGAAACATCTTACCTCAGTGCTTGCCAACAAGGGTTTCTCTACCAAGTACTAAGTCATGTTTTGCTTGGGGATCAAATACTTATTTTACTCACTGAACTGCAACTTAATTTATAACATTTGTATCATGTGCTTTTTTCTGGATTTTTGGTTAATATTCTGTCTCTATCATTTAAGATACACCATTGATAAAAATGATAGACCCTTCATTTCTTTGTAAGTGGGCAAACTTACAAAATCTGCAGGGGAGCAAATAAGTATTTTCCCCACTGTATGTACAGTATCTCACAAAAGTCAGTACACCCCTCAGGTTGTTGTAAATATTTTATTATATCTGTTCGAGTGACAACAATGAAGAAATGTCACTTTGCTACAATGTAAAGTAGTGAGTGTACAGTTTATATAACAGTGTAAATTTGCTGTCCCCTCAAAATAACTCAACACACAGCCATTAATGTCTAAACCGCTGGCAACAAAAGTGAGTACACCCTGAAGTGAAAAGGTCCAAATTGGGCCCAAAGTGTCAATATTTTGCGTGGCCACCATTATTTTTCAGCACTGCCTTAACCCTCTTGGGCATGGAGTTGAGCAGAGCTTCACAGGTTGCTACTGGAGTCTTCTTCCACTCCTCCATGATGACATCACGGAGCTGATGGAAGTTAAGAGACCTTGCGCTCCTCCACCTTCCATTTGAGGATGTCCCACAGATGCTCAATAGGGTTTAGGTCTGGAGATATGCTTGGCCTGTCCATCACTTTTACCTTCAGCTTCTTTAGCAAGGCAGTGGTCACCTTGGAGGTGTGTTTGGGGTCGTTATTATGTTGGAATACTGCCCTGCGGCTCAGTCTCCAAAGGGAGGTGATTATGCTCTGCTTCAGTATGTCACAGTACATGTTGGCATTCATGGTTCCCTCAATGAACTGTAGCTCCCCAGTGCCCGCAGCACTCATGCAGCCCCAGACCATGACAATCCCACCAGCATGCTTGACTGTAGGCAAGACACACTTGTCTTCGTACTCCTCACCTGGTTGCCGCCACACACGCTTGACACCCTCTGAACCAAATAAGTTTATCTTGATCTCATCAGACCACAGGACATGGTTACAGTAATCTATGCCCTTAGTCTGCTTGTCTTCAGCAAACTGTTTGCAGGCTTTCTTGTGCATCATCTTTAGAAGAGGCTTCCTTCTGGGATGACAGCCATGCAGACAAATTTGATGCAGTGTACCCCTTCAACCTCTGCAGCAATGCTGGCAGCACTCATACATCTATTTCCCAAAGACAACCTCTGGATATGATGATGAGCATGTGCATTCAACTTCTTTGGTCAACCATGGAGAGGCCTGTTCTGAGTGGAACCGGTCCTGTTAAACCGCTGTATGGTCTTGGCCATCGTGCTACAGTTCAGTTTCAGGGTCTTGGCAATTTTTATTGGCTTCTTATAGCCTAGGCCATCTTTATGTAGAGCAAAAAAAAACGTTTTTCGTATCCTCAGAGAGTTCTTTGCCTTGAGGTGCCATGTTGAACTTCCAGTGACTAGTATGAGAGAGTGAGAGTGATAACACCAAATTTAACACAACTGCTCCCAATTCACACCTGAGATCTTGTAACACTAATGAGTCACATGACACCAGGGATGGAAAATGGCTAATTGGGCCCAATTTGGACATTTTCACTTAGGGGTGTACTCACTTTTGTTGCCAGTGGTTTAGACATTAATGGCTGTGTGCTGAGTTATTTTGAGGGGACAGCAAATTTACACCGTTATACAAGCTGTACACTCACTACTTTACATTGTAGCAAAGTGTCATTTCTTCAGCGTTGTCATATGAAAAGATATAATAAAATATTTACAAAAATGTGAGGTGTGTACTCACTTTTGTGAGATACTGTATATACATGAAAAATAATGGCAAAAAGTATTAAAACTTATAATATTTTCTTAAGGGATGGGAATGTATGTCAGGTCTAACAAAAAACATGTAGTGCTACCCCTGAAGGAGTTTCCGGTTAGGATGGGTCCTCTGCTCTTTGCCTCAACCTCCTAATGAACTTCAGCCCCAGAACTTAAATATGCAATATCACAGAAAATCACTGAAAGCAATACTTAGTACCCAGTTGTAGTACTATATCAAAGAAAACAGACGCTGAACCAGTTAGTAAAAGCAAACTTAGTATATTGTCACCTGATATGGTTGGTAACAAAGTAAGCATAGAAATGGATCAACAATGATAATGATACACGTTAGCATACAGGGTGATTATTAATAAGGACTAGGCATAAGATGACACTTGTCATCCAGATCAGCATAAACAGTAGCAAGACTACCTAAACTGCAACAGTGGGCAGTAATAAGGCTTGATTTACTGAACACAGGAACTATACTGCCAAATTGCATGGTGACTATACTAGGTCTAGACTGACTAGCTGTTCACTATCCATAAAAATGAAAGAAATGGGGACTTGCAGGGGGGTTTTATGGGAGGGGCAGTACTTTATGTTGTTCTTTTGTTGACTATTGTTGGGGCCGTTTAAAACCATTGGTGCACTTAACAACAGTTTTAGTAAACTGGCATGCAGTATCGGTGTGGAAAAGATGTAGTAATGGTGCGGTAAAGGTGTGGTATACTTAACGCCCTGCCTCCAGTAACTTAGCTCCTGCTAGCAGTGTGAACAATGGGCAGTGCCCTCTCACCAGTCCCTGTGGTGCGTCTGTTAACTCTCACTGTAAAAAGGGGGACCCCATTAGTCTCTCCACAAAATGCCTTCTGAGATTCAGTGGTGGGAAGTAGAGGGTGGGAGGATGCTCTGGTCTCCCTGAGGCACTGGGGTCTGTGCTGCACTGCCTCAGGTGTCTCTGCTGTTTTGGCCTGTCAGCAGTCTGGTCAGTATGCAGCAGATCTCATTGGTTCCCTCAGTGCCAAGATGAAGAACTTCGCTGGACCGCCCCAGAAAAGCAGCTCCACTGCTCTTCCTTGCACCAGGGTCTCTTGGAATTATAGTGCAAATGGTCCATAAGCTCCACAATATGGCTTACTTCATGGACTTCGAATCTCATAATTCACAGTGTTCTGCATAGGAATCCATAGGCTTTTCTGGCTATAGTTCTCCCTCTGCTGACTGGGGGGAAGAGTGCAACACAATCTTCCGCATAACAATAGAAAGTAAAAGTAAATTGATTGTAAAGAGGGAAATGTCTCCTTCTTTGTGTTTCTGTAGTCCACTTTTAACATATTTATTTTTTTAAGGTGAAAATGCAATATTGCTTATTAACCACTTCAGCCCCAGAAGGATTTCTTTTTTCCCACAAATAGAGCTTTCTTTTGGTGGTAATTGATCACCTCTGCATCATTTCTGATCACCGTTATAAACAAAAAAAGAGCGACAATTTTGCAAAAAAACAATTTTTCTTACTTTTTGCTAAAATACAAATAAAAAAAAACAAAAAAAAAACATTTTTTTTCATCAATTTTGGCCAATTTATATTTTTCCTCATATTTTTGGTAAAAAAAATCACAATCTGCGTTTATTGATTGGTTTGCGCAAAAGTTGCCGCGTTTACGAATGATGAGAATTAATTAATGTTTTATTTTTTACTAGTAATGGTGGCCATCTGCGATTTTTAGCGGTACTGCGATATTGCGGCGGACATGTCGGACCATTTTGACACTTTTTTGGGACCATTGGCATTTATACAGCGATCAGTGCTATAAACATGCACTGATTACTGTGTAAATGTCATTGGCAGTGAAGGGGTTAACCTGGAGGGGGCGCTCTAAGGGTTAACTGTGTTCCATCAGTGTGTTCTAACTGTATGGGGGTTGGGCTGGCAGGGGGAGGGGAGTGATCACGGCTTCCATATGCAGGAAGACTGTGATCACAGCCCTTCCCCCTCTGTCAGAACGGAGATCCGTGTTTACATACACGGACCTCTGTTCTCTCACTGCGGGGGGCCATCGCAGGTAGCCGGCGGAGATCAAGTCCACCCTACCCACTCCCTGGCCCCCCCAGAACACAGTGAGCACGCGAGCACGCCTCCGGCGGCGCGCGCTTACAATACTAGTTATCTCAGCCGCCGTCAGGTGACGGTGGCTCGCAATGACAAGCCACTTTGCTGCCATCGTGCTGCGGCGGGCAGTCGGCAAGTGGTTAATAATATATACATTAGTCTTTACATTATATCATTTATATATTATTTAGATTATGTAGTTACTGTATTTATCCAGCCTTCCAGTTAGCAGGTGGTGTTCTAGTCTCCTTTTCACATGTAAAGCATTGTGTCAATCTTAGGTATGCTGAATAAGTCATTACAACAGCAACTCATCCCATCGTATACATCTCAAAAACAAGGGCTCATTTATCCTCTGCAGAGTGATAATGCACACACATTAATATGCATTGCGTTAATGCAGCCAATTCACTATGAATGGGTTGTAAAGGGGCTGCAATGGACCAGAAGATCTGCATGATGCTTTTTTCCACCACAATGCACTGTATATGCATGCAGGCCACTACTGTATATTGCAATGATGTGCTAGTTACAATAAATGGTACTGCACCACAGTGGAAGCACATTTCCTTAAATGCATATTATGCATAAGTCTGAAATTGGCCCTTATTCTGTATATATGTTTATTTTAATCAGAAATGACAGAAAAAAAAACATGTAAAACTGTAGTTTAAAAAATATTTTTTAAAAAATGGATAATAGTTTGCCAAACAGGGCAGTTCTGCTTTATTTTGTACAGAATTAAATCTAAGGGCAGATGTGAAAAATAAAGGACAGTAGCAGTGATGGTCCTGACCTCCCGACTTCATGGCCCAAGAGCAGGTGGCCCATATGCAACCCTACTAGTTATTCCATGTGGAGTTGTTATCCCAGTTGAGTAACACATGCAATGGTTTCAAAATGAAAAAAAAAATAATAATAATAGAAATATAATAAAAATAATAATAGAAATATATATATATATATATATATATATATATATAGTATCTCACAAAAGTGAGTACACCCCTCACATTTTTGTAAATATCTTATTCTATCTTTTCATGTGACAACACTGAGGATATGACACTTTGTTACAATGTAAAGTAGTGAGTGTACAGCTTGTATAACAGTGTAAATTTGCTGTCCCCTCAAAATAACTCAACACACAGTCATTAATGTCTAAACCGCTGGCAACAAAAGTGAGTAAACCCCTAAGTGAAAATGTCCAAATTGTGCCCAAAGTGTCAATATTTTGTGTGGCCACCATTATTTTCCAGCACTGGCTTAACCCTCTTGGGCATGGAGTTCACCGGATCTTCACAGGTTGCCACTGGAGTCCTCTTCCACTCCCCCGTGATGACATCATCAAGCTGGTGGATGTTAGAGAACTTGCGCTCCTCCACCTTGCCTTTGAGGATGACTCACAGGTGCTCAGTAGGGTTTAGGTCTGGAGACATGCTTGGCCAGTCCATCACCTTTATCTTCAGCTTCTTTAGCAAGGCAGTGGTCATCTTGGAGGTGCGTTTGGGTCGTTATCATGGTGGAATGCTGCCCTGCAGCCCAGTCTCCAAAGGGAGGGGATCAGGCTCTGCTTCAGTATGTAACAGTACATGTTGGCATTCATGGCTCCGTCAGTGAACTGTAGCTCCCCAGTGCCGGCAGCACTCGTGCAGCCCCAGACCATGACACTCCCACCATCAGGCAAGACACAATTGTCTTTGCACTCCTCACCTGGTTGCCGCCACACACGCTTGACACCATCTGAACCAAATAAGTTTATCTTGATCTCATCAGACCATAGGACATGGTTCCAGTAATCCATGTCCTTAGTCTGCTTGTCTTCAGCAAACTGTTTGCAGGCTTTATTGTGCATCATCTTTAGAAGAGGCTTCCTTCTGGTTCGACAACCATGCAGACAAATTTGATGCAGTGTACCCCTTCAACCTCTGCAGCAATGCTGGCAGCACTCATATGTCTACTTCCCAAAGACAACCTCTGCTGAGCACGTGCACTCAACTTCTTTGCTCAACTATGGAGAGGCCTGTTCTGAGTGGAACCTGTCTTGTTAAACAGCTGTATTGTTTTGGCCACCGTGCTGCAGCTCGGGTTCAGGGTCTTGGTAATCTTCTTATAGCCTAGGCCATTTTAATGTAGAGCAACAATTCTTTTTTTTAGATCCTCAGAGAGTTCTTTATCATGAGGTGCCATGTTGAACTTCCAGTGACCAGTATGAGAGAGTGAGAGCGATAACACCAAATTTAACACACCTGCTTCCCATTCACACCTGAGACCTTGTATCACTAATGAGTCACATGACATTAAGGATGGAAAATGGCTAATTGGGCCCAATTTGGACATTTTCACTTAGGGGTGTACTCACTTGTGTTGCCAGCAGTTTAGACATTAATGGCTGTGTGTTGAGTTATTTTGAGAGGACAGCAAATTTACACTGTTATACTGTACAAGCTGTACACTCACTACTTTACATTGTAGCAAAGTGTCATTTCTTCAGTGTTGTCACATGAAAAGATATATAAAAATATTTTCAAAAATATGAGGGATGTACTCACTTTTGTGAGATACTGTATATATATATATATATATATATATATATATGGAAAATCTAAATAAATAGGATGTCACTTTTAAAGAATATGATGGTTTGGTAACTAGGGTAGGAAATATGGCCTGGGCCATGACTTCATATGGGTCAAAAAAAAATAGTTTTTTCTAATATATTACAAAAATGCAATAAAAAATATATCCCAATATAAACATGTCTGTAGTTACGATTGTGTTTCATTTTTTTGAAAATTTTAGTTCTATGTTAAATTCTATGAAGTTTATCAGACAAGGACTGTCTGACTAAAAACAATCAAGCCTAGTGACTTTCTAGTTTCAAATAACATAAAAAAACAACAATGTGCCAGATGCTTGCCGTGATCTTAACTTCGGCTGAAGGGCCTGAAAGAGCAGGCATTCACGGTAAGAACTAGGCACATTTAATTGACAGGTCCACTTCAGGGTGCAAACCTATGTGCACAGGGTGCATTAAAAGGGGTCCTTTAATTGCGACAATTATATTTTTTCATGTTTTGCGTTGCTTTACAAACATTGTGAAATAAATAAATACAAATAAAAGACATTTATATGGCATAGAGGTGTTTAAATTTTATGGAAATGTACACACCCTGCAAGTATTTTGTTATACAGTCTTTATGCCTAGAAAATCAGGACTGTTGGCAAGTATGCAAATGCTGTCACTACTGGGAAAGCAATCCACGAATGTCTATGGGGCAACGAGCCAGTGCATTGATTTTGTCTAATATGTTCCTCCATATGTCCTTTCAACGTGTTCCGCTGAATCTCCTGCAGCTTGCCCAAATAGCTCAACTTCATGAGCTGTAACCTCATCCGAATAGATCAGCGCTTTCTCTCAGGGGATATCGTTTTTACCTTTCCTCTGTTACTGGGGCAGGGTTCTAGGAAATCTGAAAAATATTTTAACACAAGTACAATTCAAATAAATGACTAGGCATCGCTAAGTGCTCCCGTAATAATAAACTATAAAAAAATCACTATAAAGGGATTGGAAACATACCTTGCTTTGGTTTATATAAGTGAGATTTTAATACAAATTATAAACGCATGAATGTTTGCTAGAACCAGATATGACAGAATAAACTGAAAATATAGTTGATGGGCTGTTTTATTAACCCTCATCCTGTCAGTGGTGGACACAGTCAATTTTCACTTTGCATAGTCAAGCCAATTTTTTCAAAACATTTTAAAACCACCCATTACAGACATTAGTGTTGGCACACTAATGGCACACACAATCATATATTTTTTGAAACCAGAGGGTTTTTACAAATAAAAGATACAGCCTGGTGGAGTGGCATCAATCCTCTGTGCATGTTTCCTTTTTTTCTTTGCATTTATGATGCTTTGGGGAGAAACAATATAGCTACGTTGTGATTAGATTGAGAAGTAAGGAATTCTCAATTTGGATATTTGAGGTCGTGCTTTGGAGGGTCTCAAATATCTTCTCTTTATGCTTAATTGCCATTTAATTAAATATACTTTAGGTTTTTGAAGACTAAAATGGTAGCTTATACAGTGCCTTAAAAAAGTATTCATACCCCTTGAAATTTTCAACATTATGTCATGATACAACCAAAAACGTAACTGTATTTTATTGGGATTTTATGTGCTAGACCAACACAAAGTGGCACATAATTGTGAAGTGGAAGGAAAATAATAAATGGTTTTCAAAATGTTTTACAAATAAATATCTGTATAATAAATAAAGTATCTGTATAAGTGTGGCGTGCATTTGTATTCAGCCTCCCTGAGGAAATACTTTGTGGAACCACCTTTTGCTGCAATTATAGCTGCAAGTCTTTATGGGCATGTCTCTGCCAGCTTTGCACATCTAGAGAGTGAGATTTTTGCCCATTCTTCTTTGCAAAATAGCTCTGTCAGGTTGGACAGAGAGCGTCTGTGAACAGCAATTTTCAAGTCTTGCCACAGATTCTCATTTGGATTTAGATCTGGACTTTGACTGGGCCATTCTAACACGTGAATATGCTTTAATCTAAACCATTCAATTGTAGCTCTGACTGTATGTTTAGGGTCGTTGACCTACTGGAAGGTGAACCTCCACCCTAGTCTCGCATTTTTTGCAGACTCTACCAGGTTTTCTTGCCCTGTATTTGGCTCCATCCATCTTCCCATCAACTCAGACCAGCTTCCCTGTCCCTGCTGAAGAAAAGCATCCCCACAGCATGATGCTGCCACCACCATGTTTCATGGTGGGGATGGTGTGTTCAGGGTGATGTGCAGTGTTAGTTTTCTGCCACACATAGCATTTTGCTTTTAGGCCAAAAAGTAACATTTTGGTCTCATCTGACCAGAGCACCTTCTTCCACACGTTTGCTGTGTCCCCCACATACCTTCTCACAAACTGCAAATGGGACTTCTTATTGCTTTCTTTCAACAATGGCTTTTTCCTTGAAACTCTTCCATAAAGGCCAGATTTGTGGATCACATGACTAATAGTTATCCTGTTCACAGATTCTCCATCCTGAGCTGTGGATCTCTGCAGCTCCTCCAGAGTTACCATGGGCCTCTTGGCTGCCTCTCTGATTAATGCTGTCCTTGCCCGGCCTGTCAGTTTAGGTGGACAGCCAAGTCTTGGTAGGTTTGCAGTTGTGCAATACTCTTTCCATTTTGAGATGATGGATTGAACAGTGCTCCGTGAGATGTTCAAAGCTTGGAATATTTTTTATAACCTAACCCTGCTTTAAACTTCTCCACAACTTTAACCCTGACCTGTCTGGTGTGTTCCTTGGCCTTCGTGATGCTGTTTGTTCACTAAGGTTCTCTAACAAACCTCTGAGGGCTTCACAGAACAGCTGTATTTATACTGAGATTAAATTACACACAGGTGGACTCTATTTACTAACTAGGTGACTTCTAAAGGCAATTGGTTCAATTAGATTTTAGTTAGGGTTATCAGAGTAAAGGGGGTTGAATACAAATACACGCCACACTTTTCAGATATTTATTTGTAAAACATCTTGAAAACCATTTAATATATTCCTTCTACTTCTCAATTATGTGCCACTTTGTGTTGGTCTATCACATAAAATCCCAATAAAATACATTTATGTTTTTGGTTGTAACATGACAAAATGTGGAAAATGTCAAGGGGTATGAATACTTTTTCAAGGCACTGTATAGTGTCAAAAGGCTTTTCCTAACATTAATATTTTTTAACCACTTGCTGACCGCCCCATTGTAAAAGGACGGCCTCATAATTCTGGAAGGGCGTACCATGATGTCCTCCCAGAATTCCGCTCTCGCGCGGCACCTGGGGCGTGCGCCCGGGAGTATCCGTGACAGCTGGGTCCAAGAGATGCATCACGGATCGCGGTAAACGGACGCTCATAATGGCCCTTTACCATATGATCACTCCATCAAATGACGGAGTGATCAGATGTAAACAAGCCAGCGGATGTCCGGCTTGTCTCTCCCTTCTCCGCACCAGTTGGTGCAGTGTGAGAGTAGAGGGGGAGAGATTGGATGCAGCAGCATTGTGGGCAGGATCTGAAGTGCCCACAGAGCTATAATGTGCCTGTCTGCATCATCCATCCATGCTCACCCATCCATCCTCATCCGTGCTCACCCATCCATCCTCATCCGTGCTCACCCATCCATCCTCATCCGTGCTCACCCATCCAACCTCATCCATGCTCAGCCATGCATCTGTGCTCACCCATCCATCCGTGCTCAGCCATGCTTCCGTGCTCACCCATCCATCCGTGCTCACCCATCCATCCGTGCTCAGCCACCCATCCATGGTCACCCATCCATCCATGCTCAGCCATGCATCTGTGCTCACCCATCCATCCGTGCTCAGCCATGCATCCGTGCTCACCTATCTATCCATGCTTAGCCATGCATCCATGCATCCGTGCTCAGCCATCCATCCGTGCTCAGCCAAGCATCTGTGCTCACCCATCCATCCGTGCTCAGCCACCCATCCGTGCTCAGCCACTCATCCATGCTCAGCCATGCATCCATGCTCGCGCCACCCATCCGTGCTCAGCCACGCATTCATGCTAAGCCATGCATCCGTGCTCAGCCATCCATCCGTACTCAGTCATCCCCATCCTTGCTCAGTCATCCACATCCGTGCTCGGCCATCTGCATCTGTGCTCAGCCATCCCCATCTGTACTCAGCCATCCCCATCCATACTCAGCCATCCCCATCCATGCTCAGTCATCCCCATCCATGCTCATTTATGCCTCATTCATGCTCATCCATACCACATCAGTTCTCATCCATGACACATCCATGCCACTACAGTGCTCATCAGTGCCACTACACTGCCCATCCATGCCACTACAGTGCCCATCCGTACCACTACAGTGCCTCACACTAGTGTAACAGGTAGTCAAATTAGATTTAAAATGTATGCCCCTAGAACACCTGATGGTGCCCCCTGCATGTTGGGCCTCTGTATGTGGCCAGGCTGTATAAAAGTGTCACACATGTGGTATCACCATACTCAGGAGGAGTAGCAGAATATATTTTGGTGTATAATTTTTGCTATGTACATGCTGTGTGTTAGAAATATTGTATAAATGGACAACTTTGTGTAAAAAAAAAATGTGTTTTCATTTTCTTTCTACATTTTCCAAAAATTTGTGGAAAAAATTACATATTCAAAAGACTCATTATGCCTCGTAGAATATATATTGGGGTGTTTACTTTCCAAAATGAGGTAATTTTTGGGCATTTCCATTTCTTGGTGCTCCAAGACCTCCAAAAGTGCAAGAGGTAATCAAGAAATGAGATGTGTAATTTATGCTCCTAGGACGCCTGATGGTGCTCCCTGCATGTTTGGCCTCTGTATGTGGCCAGGCTGTGTAAAAGTCTCACACATGTGGTATTGCCATACTCAGGAGGAGTAGTAGAATGTGTTTTGGGGTGTAATTTATGGTATGCATATGCAGGGTGTGAGAAATAACCGGTTAATATGACAATTTTGTGAAAAAAAGAGACCAAAAATCTTCATTTTGCAAAGAATTGTGGGAAAAAATTACAACTTCAAAAAACTCGCCATGCCTCTTACTAAATATGTTGGACTGTCGGACTGTCTACATTCTAAAAAGAGGTCATTTGGGGGGTATTTGTACTTCCCTGGCTTGTTAGGGTCTCAAGAAATGAGATATGAGGCCGTCAGTACATCATGTGTGATCAATTTTCAGTGAAAGGCACATTAGCTTGTAGACTCTATAACATTCACAAAGACCAAATAATATATACTAATTTGGGTTTTTTACCAAGGATATGTAGCAGTTTAAATTTTGGCCAACATTTGAGAAGAAAAATTACTAATTTGCAAAATTTCATAACAGAAACTAAGAAAAATGCATTTTTTACAAAATTTTTGGCATTTTTTCCTTTATATCGCAAAAAATAAAAAAAAAGTAGTAATTAAATACCACCAAAAGAAAGCTCTATTTGTGTGAAAAAAAAGGACAGAAATGTCATATGGGTACAGTGCATTATGACTGAGGAATTGTCATTCAAAATGTGAGAGCACCGAAAGCTGAAAATTGGTCTGGTTGTTAAGGGGGTTTAAGTGCCCAGTGGTCAAGTGGTTAATATTACGAGGTCTTTTTATTTTGGTATTGTCCTAATTTATCTGCCACATATATTTTTTATCATAATGTCACAAAACTACAATGAATTTATTTATTCCATGTATATTATACTGTATATATACCTTACTATAACACATGAATACGTCTTTATACATCTACATTTACAGCAACTAATCTGTCATACTGGGCATGATGGATGTGAAGGGAGCAGGCATGAATATATATGAAAGTTGTTGTAAACCTCATACATGGAAAATGAACAAAGCACATCCCACTATATTGTATAATAACCTGAATCCAAAGCCTCACAGGAGATGGCACATTCACATGGCAGATTACTTGTACCCTTAGCTCTATATTTCTCTGAGCCTGTGCAGCGGAGGGGGGCTGTCACCTTTCTCAGATTACACTCAGCTCTGTGTTTTTCTCTATGAGCCTTTTACAGGGGTGTGGATCACTTTCCTACTATCAGTTCTCAGATTACACTCAGCTCTGCACTCTACCTCTGCAGTGTGTATGACATCAGATCCCCTCAACTCTATATTTCTCTAAGCCTATGCGGGGGAGGGGGGCTGTCACCTTTCTTGGATTACACTCAGCTTTCTCAGCCCCCTACTTTCTACTGCTTGTAAAAATCCTTTAATCTGTGTTTTATAGAAGGCGGCAGATAAACAGGTAAAATTTATGTAGGAGGGTTTGTTTTTATCGCTAACTCTTGTTACCAACTTTTGGCTTGTTTACTGACTATGCTAATGCTTGACCCCTACCTGTTATATCTGCTAATGGACCCCGACCTGCTCTTCTCCTCGTAGGGTGATTCTGAGGACTTCAACCTGGTACTAACATGCAGCAAAACCCATCTCCACCTTCAGGAGCTGTAGTGAATACCAGTTAGCTCTTAGACCCTGCACCTCGGGTGAGACTGCGCATAGGCAAGGGTGACCTGCTTGTGCACTTACCCAGCTGGTCAGTGGGAGTCTTTCTACTGCTATAGCTATTGGTCTCCAAGCCTGACCCCTGATCATGACAGCTAATCACTTCACTAAGTATATGTAAGGGTTTGCATCCACTTTAAGTGGCGATTATCTGTGTTGCATACTAAATACATAGGACATTTTAACATTTCACATCTGTATCTGGAACCATTTTCCAGACCCTATTTTGTTCCATATCTAAAATGAAAAAAAAAACGTATTTTTAAAAATTCATTATAATATTACCAAAGCTATGTTAATTCAAGACCTTTTTCAATTAAAACCATACATTTTATCAACCCTTCTTTAATGACCAATCCAGTAAAACTGAAGATCCGAATCACAATTATTCCTTCCCACAGATAGTTGATGTACTCCCAGTACTTTATATACTGTAAATACTCATTGTTTTCAGCATAGAGATGAGGTATAGTGCAGACCTTTCCAAGGGCACTGTGTTGCTAAGTGAGAAACATTTAGAAGTTCAGCTTTTCCTTACTTTTTTGCCATTTACCGGCCAGGTAAAGAAACATATGAATATGATTCCGTTGAGTCTGTCAATGTCCAGAAATATGTAAAAATCACTCTAGGCACAGCCATATTGCATAATATCTGCAGTATCTATGACAGAGCAGGGCCAAGAGCTCCAGCCCTATGCATGTTCTGCAACAGTGCTGGACTTTTAATGAATAGTTTTCCTAAAGTGGACCTGAACTCAAAAAGTGAAGATGTTCTCGGAACATTTAGAA
Source organism: Glandirana rugosa (assembly GCA_018402905.1). Taxonomy (NCBI): domain Eukaryota; kingdom Metazoa; phylum Chordata; class Amphibia; order Anura; family Ranidae; genus Glandirana; species Glandirana rugosa. Next base: position 747,417 of record BLSH010528090.1, read on the forward strand.
ATGTTATTTGAACCTAAACAGTAACTTGAAAAATCTACCTTTTGTCTGAAATTTCTCCAGGAATAGTAGTGAATTTCCTGGTATATGCCTCTGCCCAGTGGCGGAATTATCAGGGTCGCAGCACTTGCGATGGCACCTGTCATTCCGCCGCCACTGTTGGGGGCCCCAGCGGAGTTGCTAGTCCCACGGCTCTGAGCAGAGAGCGTCTCTCATACAGCTCATAGCTGACAGTTCTCCCTGCTCTCTCCTTCATCCTCCCTCCTCTCTTGCACAGGATGACACAGCCGATCTGCTCCTTCACCCCCCCCCCCCCCGCTCTCATGTATGTGTACCGTGGGAGGTGTGAGCTCGTTAGCTTAACTTCAGACTTGACTTAGTTACATAATTACATAGACCTCCCGCGGTACACATACAGGAGAGCGGAGGGGGGAGAGAAGGAGAAGATCGACTGTGTCATCCCGTGTGAGAGAGGGGGGAGGGAGGGAGGATGGAGGGAGGAGAATTGTCAGCCCTGTATGTGATACGCTCTTCGCTCAGAGCCGTGCTGAGGAGACAGGCAGCATTGATGAACACTGATCGGCTGCACTGATAGGAGGCACTGATAGGTGGTACTGATAGGAGGCACTGATGGGCACTGATAGGAGGCATTGATAGGAGGCACTGATGGGCACTGATAGGAGGCACTGGTAGGAGGTGCTGATAGGTGGCACTTATAGGTGGCATTGATGAGCAATGGTCTGTGGCACAGATAGGCGGTGCGGCACTGATGGGCATTGATGAGCACTGATAGGCAGCATTGATGAGCACTGATAGGTGGTACTGATGGGCACTGATAGACGGTATTGATGAGCAATGATAGGTGTCACAGATAGGTGGCACTGATGGGCAGCACTCATAGGCTGCACTTATGGACACTGATAGGTGGCATTGATGAGCACTGATAGGCATCATTGATGGGCACTAATAGGTGGCATTGAAAGGCATTGGGCACTGATAGGTGACACTGATAGGCAGCATCGATGAGCACTGATAGGTGGCACTAGTAGGCATCATTGATGAACACTGATAAGTGGCATTGATGGGCACTGATGAGCATTGAGCACTGATAAGCAATGCTGATAGGTGGCACTGATGGACAATGATAGGCGGCATTGATGGGCACTGACAGGCAGCACTGGGCATTGGTAGGCAGCATTGATGGGCACTGATAGGTGGCACTGATAGGTGGAATTGATGGGCACTGATATGCAGTATTTATGAGCACTGATAGGCAGCACTGAAATGCAGCACTGATAGGCGGTATTGATGAGCACTGATAGACGGCACTGATAGGCAGCATTGATGGGCACTGATAGGTGGTACTGATAGGCAGCATTGATGGGCACTGAAATGTGGCACTGATAGGCAGTATTGATGGACACTAACAGGTGGCATTGATGAGCACTGATAATTGGAACTGATAGGCAGCACTGATAATCAGTGGAAACAATTTACTGACATTCTTGGCCTCTCCTTTCTTACACAGACACAGCCTGGGAGGAAAGGGCTGCCAATAACCAGCAAGTCTATTTACATGTGATCAGCTAATAACATGGTAAAGGGCTGCTGTGATTGCACTGGAAGCAGAGTTCTGGGAGGATATCCATGGACACCCTCCCAAAATTGGAAGCCCGGGGGTCGGATGGAGGCCCATCATGGTTTCTTGCACCGGGGCCCTGAAGGTTCTAGTTACACCCCTGCCTCCGCCTACAGCCTTAGAGCTGTACATATGCAATGTGAATGTGATCTAAGGCACTGCTGCTTTCAAATGCTAGTCTCAGGAAATTTGAAATTAGACAGAGAGGTTCAGGGGCTCACAAGCACAATTTCATAAAAAATAGACTATAGGGCCAATAAGTAGTGTATGTATCATTTTTGTAGAATAACGATAATGTGTAGTGTCACTTTAATTTTAGGACAGTATTCCTAATAATACATCACTAGTCCTATATAATCCAGATGTTCTCTGAAATCCCAGGAGAGGAGGAGGGCAATAGAAATGCTTGACCACTATACAGTATACAAGCTGGCAAAGGCAGTGTGATGCTTTGGGCAATGTTCTGCTGGGGAAACTTGGGTTCTGACATTCATGTGGATCTTATTTTTGAGTCCATGCCCCAATGTGTCTGGGCTACGTTGATGGCAAAAGGGGGACCTACTCAATACAAGGTGGGTGGTCATAATGTTATGGCTGATCAGTTTATATGGTTGTATTGAAAAGACATCCCTTTAAATATCTATGTTTTTCTCTCATCCCTGCCAGTAGATGCTTGCCAACAGGCTTTGGAGATTTGCCCTGGAAATGTCTCTTTTTAAAACACTAACACACTTGATGATAGGATCCTTGATTTTTGAGTGCTACATTCAATTATGGTATTCATATTATCTAAGCTTTGTATGTTAATAATTTTTCCAAGAAGTATGTGCTGACAGTTAAACTCTGGCCAAAGAGCTGACCACACAGATAAAATACATAGAAGTGAACAGTTTTGAAATTACTGTTTATAATTCTGTTAAGTCAGTCCTGTAATTCAGCACTTGTCCCTAAACTGAATAATATACAGTGTGCCAATAGAGTGACAAGGTTTAGACTCATCACTACCACGAGTTCAAGTCAAACTCTACGGGTTTGAAATTTGCTGTCCTGGTGAATTTATATGCAGATTTGCCCTGAAGATTTTTTTTAACCATAATGCATTGCATGACCATATATACACACACATTATATATATAT
>BLSH010528090.1:754576-769751 GCA_018402905.1 Glandirana rugosa
TGTTTTTGATAGTTGCTTTTTATTTTGTTTTTTGGATGTTTTCTTTAGTTTTGGTGGTTTAATGGTAGAGACTTTGTTTTCGTGTTCCCTTCGGAACGTCGTTTTTAGACTAGATTTTATTTCCGTGGTAGTTGTAATAATGATACTATGTCCTGACATATCACGGTTGTCATACGTGTCACGAGATGTTTTATTGTCCTCTGTCACGTCAATTTATGTTAAGTTCTGTTTTCCCAATCCTCATCACAACTCGCTTGGGCCTGACATTGCAAGCCCAGGCATGGCTTGAAAGCCCACAGGCACCGTGCCTGGGCCTGGGCCTGTAAAGTTTTTAGCAAGCCCAAGCCAGGCCCCAAGACGATACCGAACGATTTTTGAAATGTCCGGGTCCGGGTCCGTGCCACGGACACCCGAAAGTTCGGTACGGACCCGAACGTTACAGTCCGGGTTCGCTCAACACTACTCCTAACCCTTTTGTCTTGAATTGTATTTAACTGCACTGTCTCCTGTTATTTTGTAGAGCACTGTGCATACTGTTGGCACTATACAGTCCTGTATCATAGTAATAATGTTGATGGTGCCTTTATTTTAGATCAGATTTTTGCTGCAAGGCTTCCCTTGTGCTTTTGTTTCAGAGATGGTAATTTGGTGGTTTTGATTTCTTTTGTAGGTTTTTTGTTTTATTTTTCGTTGATAGTTTTTGTATTTCCTTTTTTTACATTTTGGGTGCTCAAAGTGGAGCATTCACTTGTTACTGATCATCGGTTCATGGAGCTGCTTGTTGTCAGCAGCAGTCCACTGCATCATTTTAAATAAAGTCCAGGAACAGTGTATACCTTACATTATACCACTGAAATACCACTTGCTCCCACCCATCACCACTGATAAAATTAAAGCTGGGCATCCCCCAGTGAGGCCTATTATCCATGATTAATACTGTCCTGATGCTGGACAGTTTTACTCAGCTGTATCCTAATTCTTGTAGTAAAGCCTCAGCTTGAGTTCTTTATCTCTAGTAAATTTTGGCCTAGCCTTGCTATTTAAATTTGTCCCGCTGCTGGCCAGTTTTACACTGCTGGATCATCTGCTGCCTCTTAATTCTTGTAGTAAATTCTCTGCCAGTACTTTTTTATCTAGTACATTTGTCCTATTATCCCTGATTAAACTTGTCCAGCTACTAGCCAGTTTTACACTGCTGTATAGAGTTGCCACCTCATCCCTTTAAACACAAAGACATATGAATTACACAGGTTCGGAGGATAATTTAAAAGCAGATAAGGCACCAAGTGAGCTTAATTACCACCTTAATCAGCCACAGAACCCGTGTAATTAATATGTGCTCGGTTTTAACGGGATAAGGTGGCAACCCTACTGCTGTATCCTCTGCAGTATCTTATTATTGCAGTACAGGCCTAGTCTGTGTCCTTTCTCCCTAGTAAATTTGGGCATGGCCTTGTTATTTATAGTTAATTGTCCCACTGCTGACCAATTTTACATTGTTCTGTCATCTACTGCATCCTAATTCATGTAGTAAAAGCTTTGCCTGTGCTCTTTTTTTCTCTAATGCATTTCATAATTGTCTGGTCGCATGATCCCCTAGATCCGGCTACCCTGTATCAGCGGTTAGGCAGGATAAACAGGAAGATTAAGGAGGGAACATTTTTAGAATAGGTATAGTTAGGGTTTCCTTCAAATGTAATTCTTAAAGCGGAGTTCCACCCAAAAATGGAACTTCCGCTTTAAGCACTCCTCACCCCCTTACATGCCACATTTGGCATGTTTTTTTTTTGGGGGGGGAGTGTGTCCCCAGGTTTCAGAGGGACTTCCCTCTTCTACCTTCCGCCTCTGGGCCGCCTAGGCGACTCCTCCTCTCCTCCTAGGCATCCCCTCCCTCCTGGCAATCTTCTGGGACACGTCACAGGTCCCAGAAGATTGCCTGGCCACTAGGGATGCGCAGCGCGACTCGCGCATGCGCAGCAGGTGCCCGGCCATGAAGCCGGGCTGGGTGCCCACACTAGGAATGGCGGGGCCATCGGGAGGAGCGGGGAGACGAGCGAGGCTTCGGGAGCAGCCGTCGCTGGACCGGGAGACAGGTAAGTTACTGTTTATTAAAAGTCAGCAGCTACACTTTTTGTAGCTGCTGACTTTTAATAAGTAAAAAACAGTGTGGAACTCCGCTTTAGTGAGAACTTAAAAGAAATAAGCCAGTGGCAGGATAGTTTTGTATCTGCAGGAGCAGGGGTAAACAATTTCAATCTGCTGGTCAAAACAGGTACATTAATGTTTGAAGATAAAGCATGTGTAACTGTTAAAACTACCTGGAAAAAAAGTTTTTACAAACTGAAATGCATTAAATTGTGTTTCTGCTGCTGTATATAAACCAAGCTAATTGTAAAAGGAACACAATTATTTCCACAGTGAAATATGTAATGCCAGTATAAGCTGTGTCTAAGACTCTTAGTGAAAATTGTACCCTTTCATAGCACCATTTAGGGCTTTAAGGCATCCCCCAAGTATGCTATTTAAAGGATTTGTGTGGTTTAATGTTGCCCTTGAAAATGCATGAAAAGCTTCTCTCCTTGGTGTATGACATTTTCAAAAAAGTATTTTGCCATTGTTATATGTCATCCATGGCAGTGTGCAGCTTTCCATTCCTTTTTGGCAGTAGTATGCCCATTAGCCCTAAAAATGGCCAGAACTTACCAACCAGATTCACCCCCTTATATACTTCAATAGGGATTGCTGCTAAATTTGGGTTCACTGAATTTTAAACAGGATTCACCAAACCTTGGATGCATGATTTTTTTCTACAATAAAATTGCTAGGCATATTTCTTGTTGACCTGTTCATTATAATCTTGCACGTCAGATACCCTTGCTAGCACTAATTGGTCCCCTAGCTGCCCTAGCCTACTCTTCAATTTCTGTGAGTTAGATTGACAGAATTCTGCAATGGAATATGACCCTGACTGTTTTACAGTGGAGCCCAAGTAGTTGATTTACTAAAGCAAATAGGATGTTCACAGCAAGAGAATTTTCACTTTGTAAGGGGATTTTCTCAAGATCTTAGTGAATGTGGTGAAATTTCAATTTGCAAGGAATACCCAGTCATGTGCAATGAGAAAAAAACTGCATTTTTGCTTGAACATGATTGGATGATGGATGTCAGCAGAGGTTCACTTCATTCACTAAGCTCTGGGGAAAATTCTGTTGCAAAGTACAAAGTGAACAGCCTATTTGCCATAAGTAAATCAACCCCTATCTTTCTAAAGTTTAAGAGTCTAAATCTTGATCTTGATGTCTAGGGAACTATGAGATAATGAATAGAGTTGAGCAAACCCGAACTGTAAAGTTCGGGTCCGTACCGAACTTTCGGGTGTCCGTGTACTGAACCTGAACCCGAACGGTTGAGAAAAACGTTCGGGTTCGAGTTCTGGTATTTTATCACGCATGTTGAATAGTTGCAGGGCAGCCAATCAACAAGTGTTTCACTGGTTTTCCCTAGAAGCCATCACAGCCATGCCTACTAATGGCATGGCTGTGATTGGCCAGTGCATCATGTGACCCAGCTTCTATATGAGGCTGGAGTCACAGTGCTGCATGTCACATGCTCTCGGGTTAGTGTAGGGAGAGGATGCTGCCGGCGTTGTGAGGGATAGATTGTGAGGGACAGATTGCAGATCTAATAACTAGGTAGAGATTACTACTACTGCTGTGAGGGACAGATTGCAGTGATAATAACTAGGTAGAGATTACTACTACTGCTTTGAGGGACAGATTGTAGATCTATAACATCTCATCCTGCATTACAGAACAATCTGATTACAGAACGATCTCTCAACCTGCATTACAGAACGATCTGATTACAGAACGATCTGATACTGGACTAGGTAGAGATTACTACTGCTTTGAGGGACAGATTGCAGATCTAATAACATCCCCCATTTTTCTTCCTTTTGCAGCCCTCTAGCACTTTCCAGTTCTTTTTTACAGTCATTTTTGTGCTGAAAAGTTTGGGTCCCCATTGACTTCAATGGGGTTCGGGGTAAAGTTCGGATAACGTTCGGTACCGAACCCGAACGTTTCCGCGAAGTTCGGCCGAACCCGAACATCCAGGTGTTCGCTCAACTCTAATAATGAATACAAAATTGGTTTAAAGGGTACATTCAGAGCTGGAAGTTATGTAACAGAAGCATGCACATTTTTGATGGATGCTGATGATACATTCTTTTATAGAACTACTTGTGTTTGAAGAAATTGGCATACATCTATCTATATTAGTGTAGCCATTGCCCCCTAGGGCAATCAATCACCCTTAACCACACATTTTCCTTTCTTCTGGAGTCACAAAACAGGCCGGTACTTTGTTTTGTTTTGTTTTGTTTATTATTAGGGGATTGGACTTGGATAGGGATTGGGATAGTTATGGGATGCCCAGTGGATTGATTCCAACTTGAATCGGACCATCTATATACACATCCTGTATATACACTCCTTCTCTTCCTCCAGAACACACTTGCTTCTCAATAACTCCTCTTCCGCTCTACTGCTCAGACTTGCTTCTCAAGGACTCTTGTTCCACTCTCCTGCCCAAAACGTTGTTTTGCGGCCTAGCTAACACATAGTGAGGTCTGCTGTTATTTTAGCGTGGCCTCCGGACCACCCATTACAGGCAGGGACTGCCGGCCCCCAAAGTGTAGCAAAGTACATAAAGCTAGCTAACCTGATGGACTACTGCTCCCAGCCCATCCTCTTCCATGCCTTGCCAGCCCTCCTGGTTGCAACGGCTCTCTCCACTGCCACAGTGACACCGCAGTCCCAATTGCCTCTTGTACCCTTCTCAGACTGTCTCTCACCCCAATCCGCACCGGTGTACCTCTTCCAGCTTTCCAGGGAGTGCATCACTCACCGACGCCTGTCACTTGTAGTTCCTCCCCGGAGATCTCTCTGATAGTGATTTCTCCCGCTGTCCTTTCCCACTCTCCCTTGTACCTCTCTTCCAGGATCTCACTCTCTCCTCCTGGCTGCACATGAGCTCTCTCCGCCCAGACTAGGGGCCCCCTTCAGGCCCCCCGACAGCCTCCGCATTATATCATCTTCATCTCTTCCACCCAAATTCTCCTCCCCGACTGTGCTGACACCATGTACTTAAGGAGGCCTGCCAATCCAAGTTGGGGATTGGTCAGAGCTCCTTAACATACCTCAGGAAGCTTCACCTCCTTTTCCCCACCCTTTCTTCCAGAAATTTCTGAACCAGAAAGGAGGGGTTACCAAGGGTTGTCACCAGTCACTCCCTAGGCCACTCCCTGACCCAGGATCAAAACAATCAGGCCTGACTTCCAGTCAGACCTGGTTAAATTTACCTCACCTAACACAAAAAATTTCACTCTAAGCACCTACAGTACCTATGGAAGAGGGTGCTACATAAGTCATGGGACAAGACTGAACTGGCAAAAGGTTCAGAATCCCAGTATATCTTACCTGTGACAAAAAGACAGAGAAAAAAGTTATGTTTGCAAACCTGCTTGAATTCATTAACTGAACAAGAAAGCTCAGGAGGCAAAATACTTTCATAGGAAAAGTGGAGATTTCTGCACCACCATATACATGTTTCACATGTCACAGGTCTGTTTTAAAGTGGTTCTTAAGTAGGGTGACTAGACGACCCCGATTTCCAGGGACAGTCCCCGTTTTGAGCACTTTGTCCCCAGTTTTGTCCCCGCTTTGCAGGGCCGGGGACGTCTGGTCACCCTACTAGGAGGGGGGGTCGCAAGCAGGGGCGTCACTAAAGACAGTCAGACAGTCACAGACACTGTTCATTCATACAAGCTAGCTCCCGCCTCCCCTCCCAGCCTGCTCTGCGTCTCCGACTCGAGTCCCGGTGGGTGGAATCAGTCTCTGAGGAGAGCAGCGTGTGCACTGCAGCCAGCCTGTGCGTACTGCCTGGCCTGCCTCGTGGCAACAGTGAGAATAATCTTCTCCATCCCTGAGACTGTCAGTGACAGTGTCGAGAGCTGACACCGACACCGATGGATGGTGACTGAGAGATTGGAGTTTTGGCCTGGACACTATGTGAGATGAGTGAGTGGGGACACGTGGCTGGCCTCTGGTTTGGTGCGGGATATGATTTGTGGGGTAAATGGTTTTGGGGGTATGGTTTGGTGGTGAATTGAGGTGTTGGGGTATGGTTTGGCATCTACTGACCTCCTGATACCACATGCTGACCTGCTGACACCATTCACTGACCTGCTGACACCATCCACTAACCTGCTGACACTATCCACTGACCTGCTGACACCACCTACTGACCTGATGACACCATTCGCTGACCTGCTGACACTATCCACTGACCTGCTGGCACCACCTACTGACCTGCTGACACCATCCACTGACCTGCTGACACCACCTACTGACCTGCTGACACCATCCACTGACCTGCTGATACCACCTGCTGACCTGCTGACACCATCCACTGACCCACTGACACCACCTACTGACCTGCTGACAGCATCCACTGACCTGCTGACACCATCTACTGACCTGCTGACACCATTCACTGACCTGCTGACACCATCCACTAACCTGCTGACACCACCTACTGACCTGCTGACACCACCTACTGACCTGCTGACACCATCCACTGACCTGCTGACACCACCTTCTGACACCATCCACGGACCTGCTGACACCATCCACTGACCTGCTGACACCACCTTCTGACACCATCCACGGACCTGCTGAAACCATCCACTGACCTGCTGACACCATTCACTGACCTGCTGACACCATTCACTGACCTGCTGACACCATCCACTAACCTGCTGACACCATCCACTAACCTGCTGTCAGTTAAATTTTCAGTGATGGCGGATCTAAGACCACAGTAACCATTCCTACAGTTCACTGTGTTCTTTAGGTTCCTTCACACATTGGCCCTATGGCCATGTCAGGAATCATGCATTTACTCATTTACAAGAGGCATCTGCTTTAACTGTGGTTCCAGGCCTAGTTCACAGGCAGTCCTGACAAACACCTGAGGCCCATGGGAAATGGGGGTTTGTATTATCCGGTTACCAGGGTATGCACTTAGGTGAACCTTACCTACCAATACCAAGCAGGCAGACCCTGCTCCACCCAAACTGAAGTTTAATGTGTACACTGCATTAGGTAATGGTTGTATATCTAACTTCTTAAAAAGGACAGGCTACCAGTCTAGCTTACCTATATCCAGTACAGAGCCTTTACTGAACGATTTACACAACAGGTACATGTTCTTCCATATGTTATTTCAGTAAGGCAGAATATCTTAATATTGTGCAGCACACCAGTTCTCACCACAGCTCAGAGCTTCTGATTTACTCCAGCTTCTACAAGGGCCCAGCCCCTGGCACTAGGATGAGCGATACACCACCCTCAAATTACTCACAGTCTGTCACACACCTTATAGCAGAGCCTGACAAGTACAGAGAGGCCACTCTTACAGCCCCAGCACTACTGGTAGTGAGAGAGTGGCCATGAGAGTATGGCGAGGAACCAGTGTCTGTAGAGTATTCAGCCAACTGCACGGGTAAGTAGCAGGTGCTTCATCCGAAAATAGATCAGGTGACCACAACAGCAGAAGACAGCAGAAGAAGCAAACCTAGAAATAGGCAAACAGCAGGCTGGCAGGGGACTGGTCACAGGTGCAGAGTAGGCTGGTGGCATGTGGCAGGTTGATGACCAGTAAGGACCAGGAAAAGTAGCTTGCAGAGCCGGGCAGATGAATACCAGGATGCATGGTCAGACAAGCCAGGTCAGCAACAGATGCTCAGATACAGGCATGAGAATGGTCAGGATACAGGCAGAGGTCAGCAACACTGGAGCAGGCAGATGAGCAGAGAGCAAGCACAGTCCAGAAACAAGCCAAGGTCAGTGCAGGTAGCATTCAAGCATGGTGAGCACAAGCTGGGTCAATCACAGGAGTCAGATACAGGAACAGGCACGGAAACACAGAGAGAGCTGTAGATAAGACAGCACTGACTAGTACAACTGATACACTTAAATAGTCAATTTGGAATCAGTGTAAGCGGCGGGTGCGTGCATGCCCACGTATACACACGGCTATGCCTAGCAAAACGAGCACCCGCAGGCCTACGCATGCTCATCTGTATACTCCTTGAGCCTTTATCTGCCCTATGTGTTCTTCTGACACAGTCCTTAGTTCAAATGTTTGTTAGAAATAACATGACTTTGTCTTTTCTTTTCCCATTCAGCCCCGGTTCACACATGTGCGCTCTGTGAGATCGGATATGATTCGAACCGCACTGCAGTGCAAATCATATGTGATGTCCATGCAATGCAATTTCAGCCATACAGATTGTATGGCTGATATTACATCGCATTCAGAACAAACTCGCACAGGACCCTTTTTTTGGTCCGCACCAGAATCGGATCGCATAGGTGTTCATACCCATGCAATCTGATTCCTGTGCGAATTTGCTGTTCACACTGCGATATGAGAGCTGAAAAGGGGGTGTCGTTAACAATATATTGACACCTCCCTTCAGTTCGCATATGGCAGTGTGAACTGCCGTGCGAGTTGGGTGTGGGATGTGGGAACCCGCAGTGCATTTGCAGGGTCCGCGCATCGCACTTATTTGAACCGGGGCTTAGGGTAGTTTCCTCAAATGGGGAACTGTTACACTAAGGCAAGAAAATGGATCCAGCACCACTACCCTGGTATGCATTCACTGCTGCTCCACTAACTACTCCTTAATTGCACCCACTGCCTGGCTTTACATATCTTACCCAGCTAAGAAAATGAACAGAAGCCATTCCCAGTAACCCATAGGTGGGAATACCTAATAAAGTGAACTTACGCCCCATTACAGTGGGATCCTCCATATGCAATCCTTATTCAAGTATTCATTCTGCAATTACTTTAAATCACTTGACTACAGTAACTCACAAAAGTGAGTACACCCCTCACATTTTTGTAAATATTTTATTATATCTTTACATGAGACAACACTGAAAAAATGATACTTTGCTACAATGTAAAGTAGTGAGTGTACAGCATTTATAACAGTGTAAATTTGCTGTCTCCTCAAAATAACTCAACACACAGCCATTAATGTCTAAACTGCTGGCAACAAAAGTAAGTACACCCTAAGTGAAAATGTCCAAATTGGGCCAAATTAGCCATTTTCCCTGCCTGGTGTCATGTGACTCGTTAGTGTTACAAGGTTTCAGGTGTGAATGGGGTGCAGGTATGTTAGATTTGGTTGAAGGGGTGGGGGGTCAGCCTGTCAGTGCTCAGACCATACGCCACACACTGCATCAAATTGGTCTGCATGGCTGTCGTCCCAGAAGGAAGCCTCTTCTAAAGATGATGCACAAGAAAGCCCGCAAACAGTTTGCTGAAGACAAGCAGACTAAGGACATGGATTACTGGAACCATGTCTTGTGGTCTGATGAGACCAAGATAAACTTATTTGGTTCAGATGGTGTCAAGTATGTGTGTGGCGGCAACCAGGTGAGTACAAAGACAAGTGTGTCTTGCCTACAGTCAAGCATGGTGGTGGGAGTGTCATAGTCTGGGGCTGCATGAGTGCTGTCGGCACTGGGGAGCTCCAGTTCACTGAGGGAATCATGAATGCCAACGTGTACTGTTACATATATTAATATTTATGTATAACTTCATGTAAAGGAATTATTTCATTCATTGTATAATTGCTATAATCAGATGATTAATCCCTTCTTTCTAGTGCTGATTGGGTCCTTCACTCCTATGGTTCCCCTAGGGGAGATACAAGCAAAAACCAAAAAAGAGAAAAGTTGGGACTTTAAAGGTTGTCACTGTGGTCACCCAAGCAGAAACATGAAACAGTGAAGTATAAGTAAAAACAATATTTATTCTATAACATAGATAAAAAGTTCAACACATATGACATAAGAAATGTAGTAACCGATACAAATAGCACTGTGGACATGACTAAACGAAATCGGTCCAGTTCCCGGTCATCATCAAACAGGCAACCAGCGTCCCATAAAGGCTCCAGAATGAAATAAAGCCTCCATGCCACAAAAGGATCGTGTCACGTTTCGCTATGTGCTTCCTCATAGCTCATTAGCTTCCTAATAGTTATGAGGAAAAAAGCTAGATTAATATAAGCCACAGTGGATGTTGATTATAACATACATCTTTTATGCAAAAATAACTATACAATTATCACTGTTCATGTATATCCTAGATCAAAACATATTGATACATGCTAATGAGGATACATACTAATATATAGTAAAAACAATAGTTGGTGCAGAATATCCAACAATGTACAAACCTTCAAAAATCACAGGTACCAAGAAATGGATAGCCATATTGCAAAAGACAAACCAGGTACAAAACTGTTGTCCATACTATCATCCCCTAAAGAAAGGGGAACGAGTAAAAGAACACCTACCATTGGTTGGGTAATAATCAATCCCAGGTCAATATATGAGAGAGAGCCCCCTGGGTGACCGGACGTATAGATATGAGTATGAAAGACAAAAAAAAGAGGAAAGGAGAGGAGAGAGAACATAACCCCCAGGTATATCCCCGCTGAAGTGCCCTGAACGCAGTGCACAGATTCCTGGAACTGCAGGCGTAGCGGTCAGTGATTATATAGAGGGAGGAAGAGCGACCCCTTTATACCCAATGGGAAGGAAGCCAATACACACCCCATTCACATTCTGTAACAGAGAGACACAGATATATTCAAAAATAATAATACAAACATCACTGATGTGAAAGTATATATCAATCCTATGTATATGGATAAGCCCACCTGGATGTCCAAAAAATTATGATCTCGTCTACTACAAAAAGATCCTCCTCTCCATAGCACGTGTCCAGGGCGTCTAGTCGTGACGACTCAGGGCACGCAAGAGCTCCCTTAAGAAGCGATGGGCGGCTTCCCTCCATGAGCAGAACCCTTCCCCACATCTGCCGCACCAATAGACAGTGAGGCGACGTGGGGTGGGTGTGTCTCCGGGAGTGACGTGGCGGATGTCTACCCAGAGATGGCGGAAGGAATACATGGTACACCCGGGTCATGGGCAGCCATAGGACCTACATCCGGCGCCCATGACATGTTCTGATCCGTCACGTCAAGTGTGGGCCTTCTCCCAAAGAGGGAGTGGCCCGAGGCCCACGTGTGTATCCTCCCGCCAAAAGGCGGACTACGGCAGCCAACCCATAGAGAGAGGGGTGGGAAACACGAAGATAGGAAAAACAACAATCACAAGCCTCAATGTCGAGGACACCGGGAAGGAACATAGAAACACAAGGAAACACTGAAAAGAAGGGACACCATGGTCCCGAAAAAAAGGAGACAAGTCATGTGGCTGGTGGCACAAGAGTGCGCCTCTCACGTCCGTGGGTATCAATGGGCTGTAAATAAATGTAAATTTAAAAAAAAAGTGAATAGCAATGAAATAAAGAGTGAATGCAAAAAGAGTATGTGTGAAAAAAGGGAATGTTCCAAAATGGAAATATAAACGTAGTAAAATAGGTGTGAAAAAAATAAAAGTGAATAACAATGAAATAAAGAGTATATGCAGAAAAAGTATAGTGAAAAAAGGGAATGTTCCAAAATGGAAATATATACGTAGTAAAATAAGTGTGAAAAAAAAAAATATATATAATATGTATACAAATAAAAATGCTGGATTTATATATATGTGAAGTGAAGTGAGTGATGTGTGAAAATATGTGGGTCTCCCCTATCCTTCCCCTTCCCCTATAGGAATTGGGCAGGTAATATAGATGTCTTCACGTTATGAAGTTCCTTTAGAAGGATCTTTTAAGGTGAACCTCTGGGAGTCCCTTCTTCCAGACTCTTGAGGGCAAGATAAGGCGTCTTTGTCTAGAGGGGGGGGGGACACCCGGATCTCTGGCACAGCAAGATCCCCTTTGGGGGTGTCGGGGGCCTGGGATTCCCTCCTTTTCTCTCCCTCATGCATAGTTTACAAACTTTGAGAGGGGAGGTAATACCTCAGCTGACAGTTAGCTCTAAAGGACATCCTGTTTCGACATTAGCAGGATGGCAGATCTTGTTAGTCATTATGTTGATTTTACTTCATATTATGTGCTCTCGTTGCATCAAGCTTTATCAGATCCTTACTAGCTGCCTAACTCTATATTTGTATGTTACTCAAGCGTTCACGTTTGTATGTTTCTATAATCTCAATAAAATCCTTGAAACGAAAATATGTGGGTCTCGAATGTATGTGAGAGAAAAAAAAAAGGGGAAGAGAAACTTCCAGAACAGATACAACCGCCCGGAAATCCAAAGCTACCATATCATATCATCCCCCGATGAAAGGACAGGGGAAACTAAAAACAACAACCTGCACAACAGGAGGTTATGTGCAGATGTAACATAGGCCCAAAACATTATGAAACCGTCTCCTACAAGGATACATGCCCAGAAATGTGGATCTGAGGCGTTTTCATGAGTCGGTGTTCAAAGGAAAGGTTTGTAGCTAACACACTCATTTAAACCTGACGATTTTGTCGCTTGCAAGGTGACTATCCATTTGGTTTCAAGCCTAGGAAGCTGGGAATCTATTTCGCCTCCCCTGTCTGAGGCAGGGACATGTTCCAGGGAAAACAATTTCATAACAGAAGAGTCGAAATTGTGGTAAATACCAATATGTCTGCTAATTGCAGACTGTATCTTCCTATTGTGTAATGAATAGACGTGATCTTTGATCCTCTTTCAGAAGGGCCTGTGGGTCTTACCAATGTAGAAGGCCCTGCAATTACATATCATCATGTAGACCACTCCTACTGGGGAACAGTCTATGTGATGTAGAGGGAACTTTTGATCCATTAGGGAGCACTATGTAATTTCCCTCTGGGATCCACTCACAATACTCACATACACCACATTTATATGTACCGCATCTGACAGTGCCTAATTGTTGTGGTTTCTTGGAAAATGGCTCCTTGTGAGATGGTCCCTTAGGGATTTGGCCCTTCTAAATGTGATAGTTGGTTTTTCAGTGATGTACTTGGCCACCACAGCATCATCCGTAAGGAGGTGCCAATGGCGGGCAAGCACTCCACGTATACGATCATGTTGTAATGAATATCGAGTAATCAACCTAGTGGGTTGCTGCTCAGATTGTTGCTTCTTCGAGTGTATCAGGAAATGTCTGTCTTTTTGCTCTCCGAAAGGCCTTTTTAAGGCAGGATTGGGTACATCCCCGCCTTAAGAGCCTTGATCGCAATTCTTCAGCTCTTTTCAAAAAACCCATCTTGTTCGAGCAATTGCATTTCAACCTCAGATATTGTCCATAGGGAATACTGCGAATTAATGGTTGGGGGTGGGAACTAGTGGCATGCAATATTGTGTTTGCTGAGGAGGGTTTTCTATATAAATCAGAGGACAGATTCCCCTGTTCATCCATAGTGATTTGTATATCAAGGAACGTAACTTTTTCTTGACTACACTCCATAGTAAACTTTAGATTATAGTAATTTTTGCCAATGGTTGTCATGAAGAGTTGTAATTCATCTAGTGTACCATCCCATCCCAAATGTCGTCGATGTACCTGTGCCACGATATAACGTCGCACAGGCACATTGATGAGTCCTCACCATAGAACAAATAGCGTTCCCACCCCCCCAGGTACAGGTTCGCATATGATGGGGCGCAACGCATTCCCCATCGCCACCCCCTGCACCTGGAGGAAGTGAGAGCCCCGGAAAATGAACACATTGTGAAACAAAATGTATTCCAGTAAGCGCAAAACAAAGGCATTATAGGTCCATAATGTATGTGGTTTGGTCTTAAGAAATTCCCCCATCTCATGAGGTATCGAGCTGTATAAAGCTTCGACATCAATGGTGACCAACCATGCCCCCCGAGGGACCGTGAGGTCCTCGAGGATGCGTAGAAGGTCCCTGGTGCAGTGGAGGCTCGTCCATAAGGGCTGTAGGGGCGGAGCCCCACCAAAAAAATAAGTAAGAAATAAAAATAAAAATTAACTATAATTATTAACCAACAGCCAGCACAGCTAGAGAGAAACTCCAAAGAAAAAACCTTTGGAATTTCTCTCTAGCTGTGCTTCTGTTGCTAATTGCTGGAATAGACAGATTAGATAAGAAAGAGAAGTGTAATCTACCTAGTAACAGGGCAAACGTCCCAAATCTCACTAAAAAACCCTATCTAGAACTCAGTAAAATGAATTCTCCACCCTCATTGGCTGCTTTCCAACATTCCAGTCTGAGTATAGGAGCTTTTTAGGATGTCTGAATCTGCAGACCTTAAACTGCCTAGACCATTTGGTCTCTGCCTGGGGGGGAGCCAAGATTTTCTCTGCTTGCAGTTACACATTCTAGCCTGCTGTCTAGCCATGTCCCCCCTCCACAAGTCGCACTCCGACACTTAGCCTCTACCTCCAGCAGTGCTTCCTCTCTCCACAGGGACCCTTCCCCCACCCACCATCCTGTACAGAGCAGAGGGAGAGGACATGGAGGAGCCTGCAAGGTCAGATCTCACACAATGACAGGGAGCTCCCAGCAATACACAGGCAGTGATTATTCTGCATCCATAGATAACAGATAAGGCTGACACAGGTCTTTTGCAAAGCTCAGCAGTAGGATAAGAACTCTGTGCCGGCATGTAAGTCACAGGGAGTTCTCAGGGATACACAGGCAGTAATTGATCTGCAATTAGTCTGCTGACATTGGGGAACCACAGAGCTCAGCAGCACCGCACACCCTCAGCTCTTCATGCTTTACTGTTTAACAGGCAGCTTTTATCAACACAACTCCACTCCTGGTCACTTCTTCATCTCTGCATTCAGTGCAATGTTGGCAATGATTCATGACTTGGGCGGCACAGTGGTGTAGTGGATAGCACTGTCGCCTAGCAGCAAAAGGGTCGCTGGTTCGAATCCCGACCACAACACTACCTGCCTGGAGTTTGCATGCTCTCCCTGTGCCTGCGTGGGTTTCCTCCGGGTACTCCGGTTTCCTCCCGCACTCCAAAGACATTCTGGTAGGTAAATTAGATCCTGTCTAAATTGACCCAAGTATATGTATGAATGTGAGTTAGGGACCTTAGATTGTAAGCTCCTTGAGGGTAGAGACTGATGTGAATGTACAATGTATATGTAAAGCGCTGCATAAATTGACAGCGCTA
>BLSH010528090.1:791381-805542 GCA_018402905.1 Glandirana rugosa
AACAGAAGCTCGCTCAACCCCACGCCGACTCCTGTAACCACGAAGGTCAATTTTAACACGGAATTCCTGTGGGTTTCTGGGGAACAACCCGTAATGTAACAACCTAAACGGGAATAACTATACAAAATTACACAAAAATAAAATAAGAAACCAATTATTTTAACCGACGACACCGGCAAATTTTGGGTACAGTGCGTCAGGCACAGAAATAAAATATAAACATTCCTGGGTCCAACTGTTTAGGAAATCAGTACATACCATATCACGTATATCACGTCCTCAGACATTACATGTCGTTTCACATATACAGACTCCTGCACTATATGCACTATACCATACATGACTAAAGGATTTGTCAACCTGGGTCCTTACAAATATAAAATAAAGACACGGACTGCGTGACATGGGTTTTAAACGGCCACAGCAGCCAATTTTATTAACCAAAGAATAAAATAAAAACACATTAAAACATATCAATAAGGGCAAATCCAACAATGTAATGCCCAACAAGGGGTCTTTGGGTGTCCTTAAGGCACAATTTTAACTGGAAGCACCAATGTCCTCAGCCGCACCCCAACTCGCTCGAAGACAAGCCAACATCACACATGCTTCCATATTCCCCTCCCCCTGGGGACCTATCTCCTGGGAGAACCAGCGCTAACCAGGTGGGAGCCCCATAACCTAGATGGGCCCCCATTTTGTAACACTGTAATTACTACTGACCCCCCAAAGACCCCTTGACCCACCAACTGCTGGAACAAAATTAGTAATAAACACCATTTAATATAATATTATTATATATAACAAAATCAAAATAGAAAATAAATGTATTTTATTTATTTATATATACAGTTGTGCTCATAAGTTTACAAACCCTGGCAGAGTGTATAATTTCTTGGCCATTTTTCAGAGAATATGAATGATAACATAAAAACATTTTTTTTACTCATGGTTAGTGTTTGGCTGAAGCCATTTATTATCAATCAACTGTGTTTACTCTTTTTAAATCATAATGACAACAGAAACTACCCAAATGTCCCTGATCAAAAGTTTACATACCCTGGTGATTTTGGCCTGATAACATGCACACAAGTTGATACAAAGGGGTTTGAATTGCTATTAAAGGTAACCATCCTCACTGCTGATCTGATTGCTTGTAATTAGTGTGTGTGTATAAAAGGTCAATGAGTTTCTGGACTCCTGACATACCCTTGCATCTTGCATCCAGGGCTGCACTGCCATTTCTGTATTCTGAGCCATGGGGAAAGCAAAAGAATTGTCAAAGGATCTGTGGGAAAAGGTAGTTGAACTGTATAAACAGGAAAGGGATATAAAAAGATATCCAAGGAATTGAGAATGCCAATCAGCAGTGTTCAAACTCTAATCAAGAAGTGTAAAATAAGGGGTTCTGTTGAAACCAAACCACGGTCAGATAGACCAATGAAAATTTCAGCCACAACCACCAGGAAAATTGTTCAGAATGCAAAGAAAAACCCACAAATAACTTCAGTTGAAATACAGGACTCTGAAAACAAGTAAGGTGGCTGTTTCAAGATGCACAATAAGGAGGCACTTGAAGAAAGATGGGCTGCATGGTCGAGTCTCCAGAAGAAAGCCATTACTACGCAAATGCCACAAAGTATCCCGCTTACAATACGCCAAACAGCACAGAGACAAGCCTCAAACCTTCTGGCACAAAGTAATTTGGAGTAAGTTGGCCACAACTATAAACGCTATATTTGGAGAGGAATCAACAAGGCCTGTGAAACACGAAGGTGGATCACTGAGGTTTTGGGGATGTGTGAGCTACAAAGGCACAGGAAATTTGGTCAAAATTGATGCCAAGATGAATGCAGTATGTTATAAAAAAATACTGGAGGAACATTGGCATTCATCATCCAGGAAGCTGCATATGGGGCGTACTTGGACATTCCAACATGACAATGATCCAAAACACAAGGCCAAGTCGACCTGTCATTGGCTACAGCAGAATAAAGTGAGGGTTCTGGAGTGGCCACCCCAGTCTCTTGACCTCAATATCATTGAGTCACTCTGGGGAGATCTCAAAACGTGCAGTTCATGCAAGACAGCCCAAGAATTTCCAGGAACTGGAGGCTTTTTGCCAAGAGGAATGGGCAGCTTTACCATCTGAGAAGATAAAGAGCCTCATCCACAAATACCACAAAGGACTTCAAGCTGTCATTGATGTTAAAGGGGGCAATACACGGTATTAAGAACTGGGGTATGTAAACTTTTGATCAGGGTCATTTGGGTAGTTTCTGTTGTCATTATGATTTAAAAAGAGTAAACACAGTTGATTGATAATAAATGGCTTCAGCCAAACACTAACCATGAGTGAAAGAAATGTTTTTGTGTTATCATTCATATTCTCTGAAAAATGGCCAAGAAATCATAAATTCGGCCAGGGTATGTAAACTTATGAGCACAACTGTATTTTTTATAATTCAATCCTAAACTTAAGGCCCAAACACCACCACTACCCAACCACTCCATATAACTCCCAACTCCAGGGCAGGCAGGAGAGAAGCTACCACTTCTCCTAACTTCCTGGAATAAGAAACGAAACTGCCCTCCGCAATGACCCTATTCTATGGACCCTGCCCATTACAACTCTGCCTCTAATCAGATAAGGCTACACCCCTACCCAAAATACTGACCTAGCTGACCGTTCCTTGACCCTGTTCCTCCCTAAGTCCTGTAGCCCCTCCGTCCATTTTCTTCTACAGGTCAAACTTCCCATACTTCTTTCCAAAGTGTTCAATGTCTCAACAGTTGCTGGTTGCTAAGCAGTCCCTGACTATTTTAATTAAGTTCTTCACTGTTAGCTCTCTGCCTATTCAGTGTGTACAAAACCATATGTATTGAACGTTTTTTTTTAAGATTTATGCTAGTGTTTATATGTGTCTGTGAGACTCGTGTTTATAGCACAGCAACCAAAGCATATTTTACAGGTACAAGGAAGTACAAGAGTACAACAGAGTAAAACAGCTCTGTTCCATTTCACCACATTATATTCTTTCATTTTCTGTTATATTCCCCTCTATTGTATTCTATCTTTTTACATTCTATTTCTCCACTTTCTACTCCACCCCCTTATCTTTGGAAATTGGAAAACGATTCAAAAACTATTCAAATTTGAAAATGATTTGAAATCGAAATTGATTCAAAAACTTTTCTAATCAATTCAAAAATGAATAAACAAAATGAATTCCGAAAACAAATTAAACCAATGAAACAAATCTAACTAAACAAACTTATGTAAATAACGAAAAACAAAACAAAACTAAACTAATTTTTTCACTCTGAACATGTCTAAATAACATTCCAGAATAATCAATGTTGGGTCTCACAGTTAAGATTCAACAGTTCACTTTAAATCACACTCTTATAAGAGCTTGACACAGTAAATGGCCAGAGACCTTAACGAATAGGAAGGAGGCGAAAAGTTTAATCACCGCTCCCTGCTATTAACAAACAACTATAATAATTGTAACCATGAAATTCCTGCAATTGAGTTTAATCAATATACCAACTCATTCAATTGTAGATACTGTAGAGATATACTATTTAAAGTGAATCAATATCAGGTAACAATTTAACTATAGAGATTGGTGAACCAAAGGTAAATTGATACCACTCAATGTATTACAAACAAATCGTTACCACTCTGTAATAATTCCGCTAAACTGGACAACTATGATAAACAGTATACATTTATTAGTTAAATCCTCCTGCTCTAGTTCAGAGGGTTCTTAGGGGACTTTAATGGTACTAAATAAAACAACCCTGAGTCCTGGTAAGTAGGGGGAAAAGAGCTGTGGTAATAGCATTTCTGTATTCAAAAGTTCAGTATATCTTCTGCCGGCTATGTTATTTGTACGTTAGATACCTAAAACGCAACTGTGTCCACTAATCCTCAGGGTAAGGCACAAAGGTAGGTTAATAACTTCACTGAATTGAAAATAAACCCTTCACAGTGATCACTGACAATCCAGTACACCCAGTAACTGTAATCCAGTATCCTCAAGTGGTTAATATTACTTGAGCAACCAAGATTTTTCTTTAGAGAAGGACTGCAGGAATATATCAGTATTCTTATGAATGGGCCTGAGCCGGCTCACCCAACCGGACAGATGCATGCAGATGGACGGTCCTGCTGCTCAGATGATGATGATGACGATGGAACTGATGAAACGCTCTTTGCTCCTGGAAAACGGCCTCCACTGCACTCCCTGCAGCTCTCCCTGATCGATTGCTGCCGCTGGATCTGGAATAGACTTAGATGGTAGTGAACATTGTTCTGCAGATCATCCACTGGAACACTGTAGCCCGACAGCTTGCTGGAACACTGTAAAATACAGCCTGCTGGATCGCTGAGTATAGGCCGCAGGTCATGATCCTGCTGCAGAAATACACAGGGCCCTTGCTGATCGAACTCGCCGTCCAAAGTGGCCGCAACAATCCCCTCCCTTGACTTAAATAATTTCTCCCAGAAGGCACTGCTTCTCCCAGGAGCCTTCCAGCGCAGCACAGCCCAATAGGAAATGGAGTTCTTCCACAGCAGAGTCTGATGACACTTTCCTCTGTCACACTACAAGTCCCACAAGGCATCACTCCCACACAGTTCCCTCTCTTCTTAACAGACTCAACACTAGGGGAAAACTCTCCATAGTATTCAAACAACACAAATGCCCTCATGCCAGAAGAGCGATGCCGAGCTCCTAGCTACAGAAGGAAGGTGGCTTTTTAGAAAACATAATATATAAGTGCCTGAAAGCTGGTAAGTTTATTATGCCTAGTGCTTTAAAAACACACCTTACTAAAGCTAGCCATACATTATACAATTTTCTTATTCAATTTCCTGTCGATTTACCTTCAACTATGTAGTACAAGGGCCAGCCTGATTGCATACAAATTGAAAATATTAAGGTTTGACTTCATATTACATGATTTTGGTAAATCTAAAGAAAATGTGTACAAGAAAATTGTATAATGTATGGCCATCCTTAAGCCGGGTACACACGAGCCGAATGTCGGGAGACATTGGCTGGTTCAAAAAAAAAAAAAAAGGTCAATATTCGGCCTGTGTGTATGTCGGTCTGTCCGACAGAAGCTGACCGTTTGGCCGGCTTCTGTCGAACGAGCATGCTGGAAATCCAGCAGCCAACTGACTCCCAATCAGCGCTCTCAGGCAATGGTGGAGAGTGCTGATCGGAGTGATCTGGTGGGGTGGTATCCCCCTGTCAGAACACAACAGCTCAGCGGGGTAAATCGCTGTACTTACTTCACATAGTGAAGACTAAAAAAAAAAACTATAGTGTGTACCAGGCTTTAGTCAGAGCAGGGACTAATCACAATCAGATGGCTTTGTCAGAGATTTCAATGAGAGATAGGGGTTGATTTATTAAAACTGGAGAGTACAAAATCTGGTGAAGCTCTCCAGCTTAACCACTTCCCATTCGGGTTTATTCTGGCACTTCGCTTCTACATGTAAAAATCATACTTTCTTCTAGAAATTTACTCAGAACCCCCAACATTATATATGTTTTTTTTAGCAGAGACCCTGGGGAATAAAATGGTAGTTGTTGCAACTTTTTATATCACATGGTATTTGCGCATTATTTTTTCATTAATTAAAAAAAACAAAACACTAAAGTTAGCCCACTTTTTTTGTATAATGTGAAAGATGATGTTACGCCAAGTAAATAGATACCTAACATGTCATGCTTGAAAATTGCGCACACTCGTGGAATGGGTCCATATTTCGGTATTTAAAAATCACCATAGGCAATGTTTTAAAAATGTTTACAGGTTACCTGTTTAGAGTTACAGAGGAGACCTTGGGATAAAATTGTTGCTCTCGCTCTAACGTTCGCGGCGATACCTCTCATGTGTGGATTGAACACCGTTTGTGGGCGCGATGCACGTATGCGTTCGCTTCTGCGTGCGAGCTTGCGGGGATGGGGGCGCTTTAATTTTTTTTTTTTTCTGTTCCGCGGAAATCTCTATGGTTAACTTCTGGCGCTGGTGGATTCCTTCTCCGGCTCTCCGATCGCACGGGCGAGCCGATAGAAGCCTCGGAGAGCAGCGGAAGGGGGGGACATCCCCTCCCACCACCTGTAAGTGGCTGAACTGCCGCAATGATTGTTTATATGGTGCAGGGAATAGCCGGCTAAAAAGAACGATATAACCATTGAAACGGGAGGATGTCCATGTACGTTCTCCCGGCGGGAAGTGGTTAATTAAACAAGCTGAAGTTAGAAGCTGATGGCTACCATGTACAGCTGCACCAGATTTTGCACTCTCCAATTTTAGTAAATAAAGCCCATAGTGTGGTTTAAAGGTTAAAACAATTGCTCTGGTTTCTATATGGAAAACCAATAGTGCTCTGAGAATCCATTGTCATTAAATGTTTATTTATAAAACAAATAATGTCCATGTTAAAAATGTAAACATTTCAGTTGAAAATGTACACACTTAAAAATAAAAATAACAGTAACTTTGATACAAAACCATAATACTTTACCCTTTAACCACGTTTCCCACTGCAGAACCAGAGCACTTTTTGCCATTCGGCACTGAGTTGCTTTAACTGACAATTGCGCGGTCGTGCGACTTTGTACCCACACGAAATTGACTTCCTTTTTTTCACACAAATAGAGCTTTTTTTTGGTGGTATTTGATCCCCTCTGCGTCACTTCTGATCATCACTATTAACAAAAAAAGAGCGATCATTTTGAAAAAAAAAACAATATTTTTTACTTTTTGCTATACTACATATCAAAAATATATATAAAAAAATAAATCTATTCATCAGTTTTAGGCCAATAGATATTCTTCCTCATATTTGTGTTAAAAAAAATTGCCGAACCGCGGCCATACTGCTGGAGAGTGCACGCGCGAGCCGCCTTTCATAGATGGTGATTCGCGCTATCCAGCCACTCTGCAGCAGTAAATGTACTCGAGCCGGTCGGTTGTACTGCGGTAGCTAGGCTCGGCTGCGCATTCCACCATCATTGTACGTCGGTCGTGCGTTCACGGTTTGCAGGTGAGCGCGTGCCTGCTGCGCACTCCCTGAGCATGCCCCAGGGTCAGGCGGACTCAATGTCCACCGGCAACCTGAGATCGCCTACAACAGAGCCAGAACAGGGAACCGCTGATGTAAACATGGTGGTTTCCCGTTCTGTCAGGGGACATGTCACAGATCTACTGTTCCCTATAATCGGGAACATTTAGATCTGTCATGCCCCAGCCAGCCCCCCCACAGTTAGAACACAGTGAGTGAACACAGTTAGCCCCTTGATCGCCCCCTACAGGTTAACCGCTTCCCTGCCAATGACATTTATACAGTAATCTGTGGCTATTTTTAGCTCTGATCGCTGTATAAATGTCATTGGTCCAAAAAAAGTGTCAAAAATGTCCGATCTGTCTGGGGCAATGTCCCAGTCCAGATAAAAATCGCCACCATTACTAGTAAAAAAAAAAAAATGCCATAAATCTATTCCCATAGTTTGTAGACGTGATAACTTTTGCACAACCCAATCAATATAAGCCTATTGCAATTTTTTTACCAAAAATATGTAGAAGAATATATATATCAGCCTAAACTGATAAATACATTTTTTTTTATATTTTTTTGGATATGTATTATAGCAAAAAGTAAAAATAAAAAATGTTTGTTTTTTTTCATAATTGTCGCTCTTTTTTTTGTTTATAGCGCAAAAAATAAAAACTGCAAAGGTGATCAAATACCACCAAAAGAAAGCTCTATTTGTGGGGAAAATAATGCCATCAATTTCGTTTGGGTACAACGGCGCACGACCATGCAATTGTCAGTTAAAGCGACTCAGTGCCGAATCGCAAAAAGTGCTCTGGTCAGGAAGGGGGTAAATCCTTCGGGGGGCTGAAGTGGTTAAAGACCGAAGTTGTATTTTGGTAATAAAAGGTATTAATTCAATGTGCAAACATATAGTTTATTTTTAAAGTGCAATAACAATGTATTGCATCCTTATAGAAAAGTAGTGAGGGGTGGGGCATAAAATGTCCCCACCCCCACCTCATTTGGGATCGTGACAGACTAGGGGTTAAAATAATGGTTGTTAAATTGAAAAAAAAATAATAATAATACTTACCAATAATTGATGGAGTGGCTTAAAGCTGTCCATAAAAGGAGAGAAGATGCGTCATCAAACTGTCAGATGGAGGAAGAATAGAAGAAAGCTTGTCCCTCCTGCCCGCCCCCCCGCCGTGGCCCTGGTTATGAGGTGTTGGTTGTGTTTCTATATTGATATGATTCTTACCATATTTATATGGGTTGTTTTTATGTTGCAATATTAAATTATTAGCTCGAGCCCTAATAGCTGAGCTATAAGTACGCATGTTTTATTTATTCAATTATATATATATATATATATATATTTATATATTTTATGTAATCAAATTGTATAATTTATAATACAAGTTATTAAAGTATTATTATTGAAGAATTTTAATACCTATAATAAAGGGCCTGGCCTATTCACAACACAAAGTTATTTGTGTATTGCTTATTATTTATTTAAGTTCTGTCTACGATCCCATATTGTAATATAAACAATTCTATATTCATTAGGAATCTGCCTCTGCACAAATCAAGAAAAGTGAAGAAAACGCGATAACACAGTGGAAAATGCTCATGAGAGCTCCTCTTAGAAAATTTGTCTCTGTGTGTAACCTAATGCCATAAAAGTCTGTCAATTTTAGGAATGTTTCATGATGACATATCAGCCAGCATTTGTGATCTCAAATTTAATGCAACCGCCGCGTATATTAAACCTACGAAACCTGCCAGTTGTTGATCTTCAAACCACAGCCAAGAAACCAACCAGCCGCCAGCCTTGGCTAATTAAATATCCGTGACTGACTGCCCACTGAACAGTCTGGCTCTGTTTAATTATATGTTCCCCTGCTGTGCCTGAACTTTGCAGTCTGCGCTGAGAAAAGCAGGCTTTCAGCACACCAGCACGACACGCTGCCACATGCACGTGCTGCCTAGCACTGGCTGTAGTGAGGACAATAGGGAATAGGCTAATGGCATACTGCACTAGTCAGGGGCTGAAAGGGAGTCTGCGAACCACATTGAATCTGAAGATTGCAAAAAAAAAAAAAAAAGACCTTGAGCTTGATGCTGAGGGTCTTGGAACTGAACCAAAAGAAGCGTTTGAATCCCTAGACAGGTATACAAAAGAGAATGCACGCCGTCTGACATAGGGTGAAGAGCAAAAGATAAAGGATTTGCTTTAGAGGAGAGAAAAGTCTTGGAAAAATACAAAATAGCAGCACACTATAGAATATGATGTCTGTTTGACATTCTGCGGTACTGATGGGATTATTTTCTGCGGTATTATTTTTTTACTTGCAGCTCTAGTGTATTATTATAATTTAAATGTCTTTCTTTTTGGTTCTTGTCAGTTTATTGTGTAATATAATTATTTGTAGTTTGATTGTAAAAAGTAAGTAGCTTCTCTTGCCATCGTGTTTCTTTTGACATTGATTATGGAAGCAATTGAAATAATATAAAATAATAGGAAGCACCCGCTGTGCTTAATTGCTCAACTTAGTTGGGCTGGTTAATTGTAAAATGGAAACAATAAAGTGTTTATGAAGCGGAGGTGTGGGCATTCTAATGCTGCTGGGTGTATTTACTATTGGGTGGCGTAATATAAAAAGGTCTCTTAGATATGCCTTTTATGGTTTCTTTTGTGTGCTTCACTCGCTGCATTTAATCATTTTAGTATTGTTTACATGTTTTAATCTCTACTAGGCGGCATATACAGATTCCCCTGTCTGTGACACGCTAAGCATAAGGTATCTTTGCAGCACACTGATAGCAGCACATTATATAAAAACCATAGCGTTAACAAGTCCCCTGTGTAGTGTAAAGCTTGGAATGATAATTTGAAGGTTAATGGCATAAAGGGATACCGAAGGAACCATCATCCCTATAGTATTTATATGACTAGTTCCATCTGGCTAGGCGTTAAACAAAGTTTATCCTTGGCAAACCATGAATTGTGAGA
Organism: Glandirana rugosa; assembly: GCA_018402905.1. Taxonomy (NCBI): domain Eukaryota; kingdom Metazoa; phylum Chordata; class Amphibia; order Anura; family Ranidae; genus Glandirana; species Glandirana rugosa. The sequence continues at coordinate 801,461 of BLSH010528090.1, forward strand.
ACTGTTAAGACTGCACAGATTAACCTGTGAAAATAAGGCAATTACAGACACCCTGTTAATAATGTCAAGGGATTAGGCCAGATGTATTATTCAATGTTGGCAAACTTGACATTCAACTTAGATTAGGTAAGTGGCTATTCATGTGAACTGGAAAAGTTAACAGCCCACTCTACTCAAAAGCAAGTAGTTTGTATTTCCATTAGTGCCTCTCGCTGGCATAAATGTTTAAGAATTATCTGAGTTTTGCCTTAAAGTTTTCATACAGGTGATAAATTTGACAGCTGAGGCCTCCAAGCAGATCTTGCATTTGATAGAATCGGTGTTCATAAACTTGGAATAACAAAAATATGGAGCATACTGTTGTAAATTGAAGGTTGCCTAGGAGAACAAGTTTCATATTAGCTCAACCCCCTAGATCAGTGGTTCTCAACCTCAGTCCTCAAGTACACCCAACGGGCCATGTTTTCAGGTTTTCCTTTACTTTGGACAGCTGCTTTAAATCAATATCAATGACATGGTTAAAAACGCGTGGAAACACTGAGGAAGATTAGTGGGACTTTAGATGAAGCGAGGCGGTGTGTAATAATTGGAATGATGGATTAAGATAAAATTCATAATTTTAATAATAAACACATATACAAAAGAATATACATGATTAACATTTCAAATTCCATATTCATAGGTAGAGATAATATCATGATATCCAACTGATACAAATAGCATATAGCATGGCCCCAATCCATCATTATTTCATTCATGTTAATATCCATATAATAATCAAGATATAACTTAGGTATAATGTATTAAAAAAATCTGGTCTGTGACCCTCATCATCCCAGGAGATAAATTCTTAAATACGTTGTCCATAGATCTATTGAACTGGGTAATGCACGGTGATAGAGGCTCTACGCGTTTCATGGCGAGTTTGGACCACGCGTCAGGAGCAACCGTGGTATGACTATAAAAATTGAAAAAAGAAAAAATGTACGACCTTGTATCTCATATCGGTATATAGCTAGGGGGTATATCAGCCCCCACACAACCTGAAAAAGGTAAGACTTACAGCACCGGAGCACCGGCGGCAGACTGCTGGGGTATGAAGGCAACTCGGGCGTGAACGACCGGCAGCGGCGTCCTCACCTCGTATGCGTCCGCAAGCGTGGACAGCCCACCCGGCGGTGCGACGTGTCCAGGAACACCGCCAATGCGCAGTGACAGGGATCCCCGCCCCCCCGGGGGAGGGGAAGGGAGCCCGCAGTGCGCATCGTGGCTCCCAACCGCTGAGGGACTGGGCTGCCATTCCACCACCGCATCTGCAGCTAGCGCACTCTAGCTGCAAGTCTTGGATAAAAAAGGGGAGAGAATTGGATAATAAAGCTTCCAAACAATCACAAGGATAATTGAGTAATCATTAAAAAATGCTGGAAAGATAAATAAATCCTAAGGGGAGAGGTACATGACCAAATTAGAGCTGTAAGGACTAGAATCATATAATTATAACACCACCAAACGCTTCCATCCCTAAATTCATTGAAGAGAAAAAGAAAGGGAGCGGGGCATAGTGGGACTTTAAATTAAGTGGAAAAATTGGCCTGGTAAGGCTGGACACTTCCATCCCTGTTTACATATTTAAATATTACTGTGGTGGAAAGGCCGCCCGGTCTCTCAACGGTTGGGAGCCACGATGCTCACCGCGGGCTCCCTTCACTGCACATCGGCGTCACGCCGCCCATGTGGTGCGGACGGTGTTCCCGGACACGCCGCACCGCCGGGTGGGCTGTCCATGCTTGCGGACGCATACTAGGTGAGGACGCCACTGCCGGTCGTTCACGCCCAGGTTGTGGCGCCTCCCTTTTCCACTTGCGCCGCAGCGTGATGTTGGGGAGTCCCAGGTGGGGGGTGTCTATATCAGGCGACGCTCTGGATGGGATGGAGCACACCAGCCACGCTGTATACATCTACCATCACTTTCATGTCACTACCCACAGGTATACACCCCACTATTTCACTTTCTCTCCCATTTTCTTTCCTCCATCTCTCATTTACTCACTTCCACTCTTTTCATCCCCTCACTATGTCCAACCATTCACGTTTCTTTTCCTCTTCTTTTCTCTTCTCTTTCACTCTCCTCTCAACTACAATCACATGTTCACTCAGTACATTACCAGGTCTATTTTATTTTGTTGTATTTTCATTCACAGCCATTTTCATGCTCCACTCCAGACACACCACACCTGGATGCTCCTGTCCCCACCCTGGGTGCCGTTGGTGTGGACCGTCTTCGTCTTAGTTTCTCCCCTCGGCTCCCGACCTGCTGACCTCCGGGTTGCCTTCATACCCCAGCAGTCTGCCGCCGGTGCTCCGGTGCTGTAAGTCTTACCTTTTTCAGGTTGTGTGGGGGCTGATATACCCCCTAGCTATATACCGATATGAGATACAAGGTTGTACATTTTTTCTTTTTTCAATTTTTATAGTCATACCACGGCTGCTCCTGACGAGTGGTCCAAACTCGCCACGAAACGCGTAGAGCCTCTATCATCGTGCATTACCCAGTTCAATAGATCTATGGACAACATATTTAATAATTTATCTCCTGGGATGATGAGGGTCACAGGCCAGATTTCTTTTATACATTATACCTATGTTATATCTTGATTATTATATGGATATTAACATGAATGAAATAATGATGGATTGGGGCCATGCTATATGCTATATGTATCAGTTGGATATCATGATATTATCTCTACCTATGAATATGGAATTTGAAATGTTAATCATGTATATTCTTTTGTATATGTGTTTATTATTAAAATGATAAATTTTATCTTAATCCATCATTCCAATTATTACACACCACCTCGCTTCATCTAAAGTCCCACTAATCTTCCTCAGCGTCTCCACACGTTTTTAAATATGTAAACAGGGATGGAAGTGTCCGGCCTTACCAGGCCAATTTTTCCACTTCATTTAAAGTCCCACTATGCCCGGCTCCCTTTCTTGCTCTCTTCAATCAATTACATGGTATTGATAAGAGCTATTTTATCTCAGGGAAGTTCCCAAAACATGGCCCGTTGGGGGTACTTGAGGACTGAGGTTGAGAACAATTGCCCTAGATGTTCTACAGTAGTGTTTCTCAACCTTTTTTATGTCAAGGCACCCTTTAAAACTCAGCATAATCTTGAGGAACCCCATTCTAAGATGTAAACTAATAGTTGTACATAATGCAGCAGCATCCCCACACGTAGGATACCCAACCTTAGAGGTGATTTATTCTTCTAAAGCAAATATACCTTTGCACACTTGTTCTGACTAGTTTTCCAATGTATCTCTTCTCTCCCTGTTGCTCTTCCTCACTCAGTTAATGTGACCCCTGTACTGAAAGGGGCAGGGGAGGGGCAAACGAGGATGCTGTGCTGGCAGCCAACGCTCTCCTTAACAATCAATGATCATTGGTTGTTAGAATGCCGGTGGTTAGAAAGTTGTACTGATGCACAATGAAAACCTTTGGCTTTATGTAACTAAATGCAGGCTTAATCCACCTGCTGGCTTGTATACAGTTTTTGGGCATTTTTTAAGCTTTTTGCCAATGCACTCCTGAAGAAGCCTGAAGGCATCCTGGTTGAAAAAGGTTGTTCCACAGAACTACTAGAACAGTCTTCTGTGGAGAAATGAGACAAAGGTTGCATAGACAATGTTATGTTTTCAGAGAATAAAATACTGCCTATCTACAGTACCATAGTGGACGAATGATCATGGCCTTTGGTTGCTTTGCTCCTTCAGAACCTCAATAGCGTCCTCGAATTTCTAGCAGTTTCAGAAAGCTGTAAAGCAAAATAGTAGGGCATTTGTTCTTGACTTAAAACTCAAAATGGTAGATCATGCGACATGACAAATATTCAGTATACAGGAGCAACTCAACAGCATGGATAAAAAAAAAAAAAATTCTGCATTATAAAACAAATCAAATTCAGAGTCTTGACCTCACTCCTTTTAAAATGCTGTGGTGTGATCTGAAAAGGGCTTTTTACAAGATACCTCACAAACAGGGACGTAGCTAAGGGGGGGTTTTGGGGGTTGAA
>BLSH010528090.1:809011-822597 GCA_018402905.1 Glandirana rugosa
TAAGTAAAATGGATGTCCATTCGAAATAATATACGAATGGACATCCATTTTTAGTGTTTCGCCTGAAATGGTGGTGAAGTTTGGTTTACGAAAGACATCATAGATAAACCTGGACGCCTCCAGATCCGTTAGTGTCACGTGTTTCGATACAGACCATTACATACAAACACTCGTCCCGGCATCTATTAAAAAACGAGACCCCCCCCAAGTCGTCGTCCATGATTATTTTGTTTAAGGCGGTTTAAGTATTTCTGACCCTTCTCCTTTTCACTACGCAACGAGTTTCATTCGTTAGTGTAGGAATTAAGATAAAAGAGTGTAGGAGAACTTTTAAATTGGACTAAAGTCAAAATTTTCAAGAGGATGTGAGAAAATAGAATTAAGGATGTGATTGCTTACTTTGAGCAACGCATCACTTTTCCTCTTCCCAGTCTTTATGAATTTGGCGGAATTTGTTTTATTAGTACCTGCTGCTGAACCCCCCCCAGAGCAAAAAATTATCTACGGCCCTGCTCACAAACATACATTACCAGACATAGCTTTGTGCACTGTGATTGCCTAGACCTCCGCAGGTCCAAATAGATACTACAGAAAGCATTTGGTTTGAAGTGGTGGTAAAGTCCGCTTTGTGATTTTTACCTACAGGTAAGCATATAATAAAGCTTACCTGTAGGTAAAATGAATATCTTCTAAACGTGCACCATTAAGGAGATATTCACTCTTTTGCCAGCCAGTGACATCACTGGCGCATGCGCTCTTAGAGAGCAGCATAACCGTGCCGTTCCTTCAGAGCTCTGTGCCGTGGCATGCATGTGGTGGGAGTGACATCATTGCGTGGTTCAGCCATTCAAGCATGAAAACTCAGAAGTTAGACCAGGTGAAGATGGAAGCCCTGTCAGCGATGGCAGTGCACTGCTGGAGCGCTTTGTTCCAAGGTAAGTATTTCATAATGTGCTAGTATGCAATGCATACTAGCACATTATGCCATTGTCTTGCAGGGATTGTTTTTTTAAATGCCATGGTTTACTACCACTTTAAGGGTTATTTACATATATAAAAGGAACAACTAATCAATAAATGTAATGCCTAGTACACACGTCGGTTCAATAAAAACCGGCAGTTGACTGGTTCCAAATCAGCACTCTCAGTCAATGGCTGAGAGCGCCGACCGGAGTTTTCTGACAGCTCCCCTGTCAGAACACAACAGCTCAGCGGGGAAGATTGCGGTACTAACATCGGACTGTTGGTACAGCAGCTCCAACCAGAGCTGTCACGTTTTTCTTTTCGTTCAACCCAGAGGGTTGGAAAACTATTGAAATAACTATTAGTGTGTACCAGGCTTAAGTGTACATTTTTGATCTGTGATCTTGATTTGTTTATGTGTTTGTAAAGCAATTATATCCTTATTATGACTTAGGTGAACGCCATATTCCATTTAAGCCTAGTACACATGAGATTATCGGGTGAACGATCGTCCTTTTTTTTGGATACTAATCTTCATATCGAAAACGAATAGGTTACTAAAGTACGAAAATTCTCGTACAGAATAAAAATTTGGAAATGATGTAATGTATTGTATTGTATCTGTATTGTATTTTTGGATGAAAACTGTACTGATTAATCAAAAATCTGGTATTGTACGAGAAAAATTTTTGTTTGTCCCTTTCGGACGACATCTATATACTAAAGATCAGAATATCGTATGATTGCTTCCAAAGCGGTATTTTTTGTACGATATTCTGATCGCGTGTACGGGGCTTTAGGATAGGGGTTTTTTTTCGGACAACTGAAACTTAACAGCAAACCTTTCATCTTTTGTACATTGTAAGGTATTACACAAATTACGTGTTCATGTTATTCCAACATTACCCATGCACCCCTCTATTCTGACACACTGTGTTCTGCCAGCAAACAGAAGACAATTGAAATAGGTCAATGAATACTGTTTGAATTTAGCAGTTATTCAGTTGAAGGTATATGCAGGCACTAGATGCAAATTTTAGCAGACCATCTTTTTAGACACAAAAAAATGTAAAACTTTTATGCATACTTCTTATCATCAGAAAAAAATGCACAGCAATAGCTATACTACGTCTCGCTTGGGCATCACCACACAGAACATGCTGATATGTTGGCATTTCTATAAAAACAGATTAAAATTAATTCTTTAAAACCTGCCCTAACACGGCTTCTTTTCTGAACACTGACTCAGTGTATTCTTTGCCTTTGAAAATCCCTCTGTGAGTCTATCACCAGGCCCTTAAATATAATTGGAGGGTGGAGCTCAGCATCATGCTGATTCAATTAACTCCCTAGCCATCTGTGTTGTGTGACTCAGCTTCATAGGTCTATGCAAGAAATGCATTTCTTTGAATTTGCTCTTAGAAGTCACGCTAATTCACTGTTCATGTTTAGTGATTTAGAACAAATGATAAAAAATTGTAATTCATGTGCATATGTGCAGGTGAACAGTCACTAATATGTTAAAGTACACCAGTCATGTGGTTTGCCAATGCTGGTATCCTCGTGAAAGTGTTAGTTGCCTATCTGTGTCTGGTTTCTGTGTTTTTAAAATCAGAACTGGAATAAGTATGTTGTAAATGAATGTCAGAATAGTGTAAGGAAATTCTTATGTTTATACTTGTTCCAGGTCAGTGACAAAAAGCATTAAAGTCCATCAGCATGAAAGTGAGGAATTAACATTTAAAAAAAGGGTAAGTCAGCAATGGAGCAATGGTGCTCTCATTAATTCTTCCATGAGAGGTGTGCTTTAAAGCTGAATCAGACACCCTGCATTTATCAATGAACTACAACAGCTAATGGAACATAAGTACATAAGTTAAACCTTGAAAATCCCTTTTAAATGATAACTTATTGCACTTTTAAACATTTTTTCCACTACCCCACTTGTAGTGGTGAGCCAAAAATAGTTCAAGTAGTATTAATATTTTTTAGCTTAGTGCTGTTTTGCATGCGTCTATCTAGTAAGGTTACTTTGCAGTATAAGCAAGGAAGCTCAGACCTGCGCAGAGTATAAACAAAAATGCTTTACATACAAAATTATTGCAATATTAGGAATAGAATACAAGATTGACAGATATACCTATAACAAGAAAGATGCCTAGCAAATAAGCAGAAACTATGGTCCATACACAGTAAAAGTATGCTTAAAAGTTACTTAACTCGAGGAACCAAGTTTCTATTAGCAGTTGTTGGAGATCAGACACAAGCATCTTCAGGTATCTTTTTCTGGCTTAAACAGACTTTCCTTGATGTTATGGTATAATGGAGTCCTCTTGTCAGCTTATGTGCCTGATGACCTTTTATTGGGAAGTTACAGGTTGTCAAGGTTTTGCCGACTACGGTACAAACTTGTTTACTGTAGTTACAGAACAACAGACTGCTTTAACTGTCCATCCCCACACTGGTGTGGCCCCTTTGCCAATACATGTGTTTTAATTAGAGAAGCATTCTCAAATTCTACCTCAAGATGGCTTACTGGTATCATACATGCTATAGGTTATATATGTCAGAAAAGCCCAGCTGTTTTCCCAGGTTACAGACTTGTTTACCATAGTTACAGGACAATAAAGACATCTAACTGTCATCTGAAATACAACAATAGTTCATTGTTCCCATTGTATCCAACGGTATTTGTTTAAGAAGTCCACTCAAACACTCATAAGTAACCTTATTTCTGTTTCTAAGACCACCTACTAAACAGATCTGTTGGAAAGGCTTCATTCATATAATTAATATATATTTATATCAAACGCAACACAAGCACATTGAGCATAATTTTATAAACATTCCCAAGTAAACTATTTGGCAAGATTCTTACCCCGACACTTGCAGTTTACAACTTTTAACGCTGTTGGCTCCTGCTCTCTCAGTGCTGCTTCCTGAACTTCCGATCTTCAAAGATAAGAGTTAATAGTTGACAGTGCAGTCTCCAAAGAGTTTGTTAGCCTGGAGAAGAGAGGAGGAGGGAGGAACAATGGAATGCCTTGTCATTTTGGGCAACAGGACCGTGTGTTTCCATTGATGTACACAGCTTAGGGAGATACAACTCCAGTCCCTGCGTGCAAGGGTGGCTCCATAGATTGCTGCAAGAGAAAGAAGCCACTCTGAAACAGGAAATCAGGGGCTATGACCAAGAAACCAGCTTTAACTGTAACATAAGTAAGGAAAAAAAGATTTTAAAAAAGCTGCATACTCAATAAGTGAATAAATCAGCTGCTGAAAATGCATAAAAACTGAGGGTTTAATATCACGTTAATGTAAACTATACAGGTATCTAGATAAGTAAGCAAGAATTTCTCCTGCACACCAGGAATTTCTTGCCCATAACAGTTTATTATGACAGACAGTTCTGGAAACTCTTCGAGGGAGGAGCCAGTAGGGGGCTGTATCCTCTGTCAAAATAAATTGTTATGGCAAAGTTGTACAAAGGTATACAGCTAAACTTCTCCTCCCATTGAGACGTGTGGGTTTAACTAGCCGTATGGTACGCATGCAGGGCAGAAGGCTGCTGACTATGATAAGACTTGGGAGCAATGAACACTGGAAAAGCTGATATCTGGATGTCAAATAAATTCTAATTAAGAGAAAGGGTTCTCAAGATCTTTCAAGTACTAACCAAGCTTTGGCAGGTTGGGAAATTGTGCTACAACTAGTCTGTGAAATATGTCACCAATCACTAAAGTCATCAACACCAGCAGTTGGTGGATCCTCCAAAAGAATACTTATTAGAATACAGATAGATTTTAAAGAATCCACTCTATAAGGCTGGGTTCACACCTATGCAAATTGGATGCGGCTTAAACCGCATCCAATTCGCAGGACACTTGAAAACACATTGTTTTCAATGTGTCCGGTTCACATATGTGCGGTGCATTCGCACTCCGCATTGCACAAAAAACGCACACGTTTTTTGTGCAATGCGGTGCGAATTCCCAGCCTGTTGAGTTCAATCGGAGCGCATCTAACCCGCAGATGTGCTCCGCATTGAACAGCGATTTTGCAGGGATTTTTCCCCTCCTCGCTGCACCCCCCTCCCTCCCCCTCCTTCCCCGAGCAGCCGATGCGCTGCGAGAACGGACATGAGCCGCTGAATGGCAGCTCCGCCCCTTCTCAGCAGCAGGCAGGCTGGAATTCGCACCGCAATGGTGTGAATCCAGCCTAAAGGGAATACTGGAAATTCAAATCCTAGCGATGTCCTGATATTTAACCATTTGCTTAGTGGGCACTTAAACCCCCCCCCCCCCCCTGCCCAGACCAATTTTCAGCTTTCAGTGCTGTTGCACTTTGAATGACAATTACGCAGTCATGCAACACTGTACCCAAATGACATTTTTATCATTTTTTTCCAACAAATAGAGTGTTAGGAACGCTTTCACCAGTTGGTAGCACTGTAGCCCCCAGACCTAGGGGCTGCAGTTCCAGTGTCCACCAGCAGGTGTCTCTTCGCAGTCAGGACCTGATATCATCTCCTGCAATCAAGCATCACCTGAAACTGTTTGCAGGAAGTGTATTCAAACCTGGGAGTGCTGTGCTATCTTGCCTTGGTATTGTTCCTCGTGCCTCTGTATCCTGAGACCTGTATCCCGAAACCTGCATCCGGAAACCTGCATCCTTACCCTGAATCCCTGCTTTGTCCTGCTCCCCAGTTCTCTCTGACTGACCTCCCATGGATGACCCTGGCCTGGCTTGAAGTTTATGGTTTGGACTTTCCTTACTGGTCTAGTTATATGTTTTTGGTTGGCTTCACTATTTCTATTTTGGTTGTGCGTTTTAGTTCACTGTCACACCTTATAATAAATCCTCTTATTTTAGTTACGCTTTTGTTTGGTATTTTTTGTGCAGTCCACACATTTCTGGTCACACCAGTTTTCTGGCATAGAGGTTTCTTTTGGTGGTATTTAAATACTGTTGGGTTTTTTATTTTTTGCTAAAAAAACAAAAAAGACTGAATATTTTGGGGAAAAAAAACAGTTTCATAGTTTGTTATAAATTTTTGAAAACAGGTAATTTTTCTCCTTCATTGATGTGCGCTGATGAGGCTGCACTGATGTGCACTGATAGGCACTGATAGGCTGCACTGATATGCTCTGATAGGCTGCACTGATGGGCACTGATAAAGGCACACTAATAAGGCGGCACTGATGGGCACTGATGAGGGGTAACTGATGGTTGACACTGATAGGTGGCACTGATGGGCACTGGTAGGTGACACTGATAGGCAGCACTGATTGGTGGCACTGATGATGAGGCACTGATGGGCATTGATTGACAGCACTGGTGGGCATTAATAGGTGGCATGCTGGGCAAAAGTAGGTGGCACTCCTGGGCACTGGTAGGTGGCACTGTGGGCACTGGTAGGTGGCACTGGTGGGAAATGATAGGTGGCACTGGCAGGGGGCACTGGTGGGCATAGACAGCCATCCCCGGCTCTCTGTGCAAGGGACCAATGTCCCTCTAACAGAAGCCGGCGGTGATTTGGCTTTTTTTTTCCCCTCACGCTGTCATCATGAGGGAAAAAAGAAACAATCACTGATCTTTTGTTTACATCACGTGATCAGCCTTCATAGGCTGACAGCTGATCACGTGGTAAGGGGTCGGGACTGGCCCCTTACTCTGATCTGAAAAACCGAGTCTCATAGACTCAGTGATCACAGAGAGCGCGGTGCTAACAGTGCATGCTCGGGAGGACGTCTATAGACGGCCTCCAGACAAAGTAGATCCGCGCTGTAGCCGTCATTCGGCTATAGCGCGGATATGAAGAAGTTACAGTCATTAAAACAGATATAAGGAAAATTCTGTCCAAGAGGTACACCGGTAGCAATAAAAACTTGATGGAAGAGATAACCCTTCCTTAATCTACCCATATCTAATGGCAGTTTTGATTACATTTATATAGAACCCAACAGTTTGCTGAACACTTTACAAAATAACACATTTATTATGATTAAACCACACTGGTTTAACCACGTCGTAACACCCCCCCCCCCCCCCCCTTCCTATCCTTTTCAGTTGTCCTTGGACCAAAAGGTGGTAACAATAATGTCAGAAGACAACAGCTGTAATTTCTGTACCCTGCACCAACCCTGCCATTGTATGTGACTAAGCCCCACCCTACTCAACTTGGAAAATGTGCCACGCTTCAATTTCTTCACCTTCGGGTCAGAGAACCTTGTCCCAGCACTGAGTGTGCCCCACCATTTTTGCACTGTTAAGGGCCTTGTATGTAGTTGTCAAATAGTTGTTTTCTTAATAAATTGTCATTTACTGTGGCAGTTATTATCTCAGATAATATACAGTATCATTGGCAAAAAGTAGCTTAAAGTGACATTAAAGTCAAAATAAATACTGTACATAAATTAAAAAGAAGGTAACACTTACTTACCCTGTGCAATGATGCTGCATAGAAATGTCGATTTCCTTCTCTTCTCGAAGTCCCCGCTAGCACTGTAGGCTCCTCCCCTCCTGCAGGTGCCTCCTGAAGCAAACCAGGCATGTGTGCTCTCCTGTCAGATCCTGTGCCGAGCTGTCTGCATTCAAAGACGCACACAGCGCTAGTAAGTCACACCACTTCACAGGAAGCAAGGATAGCGACCTTGGAGCAGGAGAAAGTGCTGAATTGGTGATATGAAGCCAGATAGGTGTGTAGAGATGGGAGGTAGAACAGGTGGGGTATTTTTTACCATGATTCAGAAAATGCATCCAGGTAAAAAAACATTTAGACTTAGTACTACTTTAAAGTAAACTTGTACTGAGGAAATACAGAGCTGCAATTTCCAGCTTTTCCTTCTAAAAGTGTTATTTCCCAGGTTGTCATGTTGAATCGGTGGCCTTAATACTATCTCTGACCCAGAACAAGTATGCAGATCAGAAGCTCTGACTTCCCTTGCTGCATGCTTGCTTCAGGCCAGTGCCCCAATTGTATTTGAGTCCAACCAGTTAAAGCCTGACTCCATATTTGAACAAGGTATTTGTACATGGAAATATTGTGATCTGACACAAGCAATATTAGCATAAGTACAAAACAGGCTGACAGTGCATGCATTACAAACAACTAAAACATTTCCTGAAGCCTAAATTAGTGGAAGCTGCCATGCAAGGACATGATGTAAAAAGGTAATAGGACTGCAGTGTATAGGAAGCGTTTGGTGCTATGTTTCTTCCCAGTGCCAGTGATAACCAAGTAAAATGAAATCTTTAAAGAAGAAGTACAGCCAAAGCTTGTACGACTCTACTTCTCCTGTGGAATGAATTGCAATCCTGTGACTCATTCTTAGCAGACATCGTGCTATAGAACGCTGACGTCACAGAGCAAGTCCAGACCTTATAAAGATTGCAGCTGCATGGTCAGGATCCACGCACATGCATGAACTGGCACCTGGCTCAGCCTCTCAGTGAGCCAGCCGCTCCCGCCCCCTCCACAGCCCAGTGTTCCAGTGAGTGCTGGAGGGGCATAGCAGGCAAGGGTGACAGACAGTCACTGGCTCTCTGCTCAGGGAGCTTTGAGAACCAATCGATCAGCAATGTTTGATCGCTTGGTTCTCAGCCTTAGAGCCGGTGGTGGACAGATGCACTATCGGACCAATGCTACATTTACCTGGGTAAGTATGATTCTAAAATACATAGTACATAATAATACCAATTAGTCAGGTTGAAAAAAGACACAAGACCATCTAGTTCAACCAAGGGGAAAAATAAAAATTTAAAAAAAAATACAATCCCATATACACAATCCTATACCCACAGTTGATCCAGAGGAAGGCAAAAAACCCCAGCAAAGCATGATCCAATTTGCTCCAGCAGGGGAAAAAATCCTTTCCTGATCCCCTGAGAGGCAATCTGATATTCTCTGGATCAGCTTTACCTATAAATACTAGTATCCAGTTATATTATGTACATTTAGGAAAGAATCGAAAGCAAGCTACTCAGCTAGCCAGAACCAGCTCTTGAGGTAGTCTATTCCACATTTTCACTGTGAAGAAGCCTTTCCATATTTGGAGATTTAGGCTGGGTTCACACTATCTTCACATGTGGCTCACAGTAGGGGGTCCAGGGAGTGCCTGTTCTCTGTTTTCAGGGCCGGCTCTACCACTAGGCGGAGTAGGCGGCCGCCTAGGGTGCCACTACCTCCAGGAGTGCCCATCCGCTGTTGATCCGTCACTGCTCTGCATCAATCACTCATGTCACTGGAGAGCCGCGGCTGGCAGTACCCCAGGGTGGTAAAATGAAGCAGATCCAGGGGCACAAATGCGGGCATGTGGACCACGGCTAAAGAAATGGGTAGAGAGGCTCTGCAAAAAATCTCTACCTCCGCCACCTCCATCATATAAATTGACAGGGCAAAGGGGGTGGAGTCAGGGGCAGAGCCAAAGGGGGGCGGCAAAATGAGGTTTCGCCTAGGGTGTCAAAAATCCTTGCACCAGCCCTGTCTGTTTTAGAGACGAATCAGGGCCGAATTTTTGCCTGAATTCAGCCCTGAAATGGAGCCAAAAAGGCACAGGACTCCTGTGCAAGCCACTCCAGAGCCACTAAAGAGATTTGTGAGTCGGTCATAGTGTCCTGTCATGCAAATTGGATGCGGAGGAAACCCGCATCCAATTTACATATGTGTGAACCCAGCCTAAATCTCTTTTCCTCCAGACATAAAGAGTGTCCCCTTGTCCTCTGTGATGACCTTACAGTGAATAACACAACACTAAGTTCACTATATAGACCACTTATGTATTTGTACATGTTGATCATATCCCCCCCTTTCTGCTCTTCTCAAGAGAGAATAAATTCAGTTCCTCTATCTTCATAGCTGAGCTCATCCATGCCTCTTATTAGTTTGGTTGCCCTTCTCTGCACTTTCTCTAGTTCCCCGATATCCTTTATGTTAACACGGTTGCCCAAAACTGAACTGCATATTCCAGATGAGGTCTAACTAATGATTTGTACCGGGGCAAAATTATATCTCTTTCTCTGGAGTGCATATAATACCTCTCTGAATATAAGAAAGGATTTTGCTCGCTTTGGAAACCACTGCTTGCCATTGCATGTTATTATTATGCTTATGATCTACCAAAACACCCAGATCCTTCTCCACCATTGATTTCCACCGGTTGTTCTCCTCCTAGTATGTATGATGCATGCCACTGCATATCTTGGGAGTTGATTGGCTAAAGGCAAATAGACTGTGCACTTTGCAAAGTGCAGTTGACCTCTGCAAATGCAGTTGCTCCAGAGCTTAGTAAATGAGGTAAGACTTCATTCTGCAAAAAGTACCCAATCACGTGCAAGGAAAAAAAAATGCATTTTTGCTTGCACATGATTGGATAATGGAAGTTAGTAGAGCTTCTGCTCATTTACTAATTTCCGGAGCAACTGCACTTGCAGAGGACAACTGCACTTTGCAAAGTGCACAGTCTTTTTGCCTTTGGTAAATCAACCCCTTGGTGTCATCTGCAAACACGAAAAAGGTACTTTTAATCCCAGACCCTGTATCATTTATAAAAAGTAAGGGTCCCAACACTGAACCTTGGGGTACACCACTGATAACCTTAGACCAGTGATGGCGAACCTTGGCACCCCAGATGTTTTGAGTGCATGAGCATCATGGGAAATGTAGTTCCAAAAAATCTGGAATGCCAAGGTTTGCATCACTGCCTTAGACCATTCAGAGTAAGAATAAAAGAATAAAAAAAATTAAAAATTCCCATACTTCAAGTAGAATTCCAGCCTAAACCTAACAGGTTTTAAAAATCCTCCCTCCACCTATGCTGACTAACCTGTGTAAGAAAGATGTATATATTTACCTATTTTTAACTCCAGTCTTTTCATGAGATCTGGTTCTTTTGTGTCAGCCAGCGATGGCTGCAGGGGAGAGGAGGGAGCCCCGACAATTTCTGGAACATGGGAGCCTATGGGTTACATCACCACTGCCAGGCATTCCCAACTGTATTCAAGCACTCTCCCCTGCAGCAGACACTGGGTGACACAGGGGATCATGTGACTGGACTGGAGCCGGCTGATAATAGAACAGTATATACATCTTCTTTACACCAGTTGGTCAGCATAGATGTTAGAAAGGAGGAGGTGACATTTTTAGGACTGGTTAGGTTTAGCCCAAAATTCCATTTTAAAGTACATGTAAACCCTAACTAAATTACATTTTGTTTGCCAAATCACCGTATCACATGTTTTTTAAATAGAATTCTGTTTTGACCGTTCTTTCATTGTTAGTTGGGATTCAGTGCTGCTGATCTTTTGCATATGTTTCGAGTTTATGTACGTGGGAAAGAGTGCAGTAAACCTAAAATGTGTGAATACTAAGGTATCATCCCGATATAGTAGCAAAAGCACAGAGTATTTTGGGACTTTGAATATACCCCAGTGTGCATACTTACCGCGCAAAGTGAAAAAAAAAATTCCTATATCATACCGTTTCTATAAAAGTCATTTTTTTATTGTATACAATATAAAAAAAACACATATTGTTGTCTGTGAAATACACTACAAAGATAAGCACATTACATTTCCTGAGAAGGCCAACGCCTTTCGCGGATCATCCGCTTCATCAGGACCAACAGAATTGGGTGTATTGAAAACAAGTAAATCACAGACAGTTAAAAACAAATCTACAATAAAGCAAAAGGAAGAAAAACAAGCAACAGAAAAACATACAGCCTATTCATGAATTGTTAGTACGAATCAGGTTGTCACATTTATCTGAATATAATCATACACAGTTCAATACATTCCTCATGCAACATTGAATTAGTATCTAAAATCTTAAAGCGGAGCTCCACCCAAAATGGAAAGTGACCCCCTGATATGCCACAATTGGAATGTAATTTTTTGGGGCGAGACCGGGGACCCTGTTTTCACAGGGTCCCACTTCCTCTCCTGGCACCGGAAGGAAGTTCACCTTCCCCCCTCCCTCTCGGCGATCTTCTGGGACACGTCACAGGTTCCAGAAGATACGCCAGCCATTCACAGCGCGCAACGCAACTTGCGCATGTGCAATGCGCCCCCGGCTTTAAAACCAAAGCCGGGTGCCCACACTTGTGATGCCGGCTCCATATGGAGGAGGGGGAGAAGAGCGACGCTGCAGGCAGCTGCATTGCTGGGGCCTGGGACAGGTGAGTGTCCGATTATTAAAAGTCAGCAGCTACACTTTTTGTAGCTGCTGACCTTTAATAGGGTGGAACGCTGTGACAATCCATTAGGGAAAGTTACTTTCGATCTACTTTTCCAACAATGGCTAAATGCATTTCCGATGTTGGGTATGACAACAGAAACAACAGTGGATCCTACCAATATTATTGAAACATTGTGACAGGGTGACAGCACAGAAGCACAGTTAGGAAATAGAGGTACAACATTCTCACCCTATAATAGAAAAAGCCTGCACAGGGACTTGCATGGCATAATCACCAGGTATTGTTAATGGGAACTGCAAATTTAAAAACTACTTTTCAGATTAAATTAACACAAGAAGGCTTTTATGAAATTATATTGATTGGGTTTACACATACTTTAAAACCTTCCCGCCCAGCTTATAGCAGGATGATGGCCAGGCGGTGGCTTTACCGTTCTGACTGCACATCATATGCAGTGGCGGCTGTTGAAATTTAGGATGGGGGGCGCCAGACCCTGCCCTTCCTTTTTGACCCCTCCCACTTTTCATAAGCCACACCCCTTATAGTTTCCACCCATTGTGTCAGGAGTATACAGCCCAGCATCACCAGATAGGGTATACACATCACCAGATAGGGGTATACAGAGTCACCAGATAGGGTATACAGTCACCAGATAGGAGTATACAGAGCCCCCAGATAGAGTATAGAGAGCCCCAGATAGGAGTATACAGAGCCCCAAATAGGGGTATACAGATCCACCAGATAGGGGTATACAGATCCACCAGATAGGGGTATACAGAGCCCCAGACAGGAGTATACAGAGCTCCAGATAGGAGTATACAGAGCCCCAGATAGCAGTATACAGAGCCCCAGATAGCAGTATACAGAGCCCCAGATAGGAGTATACAGAGCCCCAGATAGAAGTATACAGAGCCACCAGATAGGGGTATACAGAGTCACAGATAGTATACAGAGCCCCAAATAGGAGTATACAGAGCCCCAGATAGCAGTATACAGAGCCCCAGATAGGAGTATACAGAGCCCCAGGTAGCAGTATACAGAGCCCTGGATAGGAGTATACAGAGCCCCAGATAGGAGTATACAGAGCCCCAGATAGCAGTATCCAGAGCCCCAGATAGCAGTATCCAGAGCCCCAGATAGTAGTATACAGAGCCCCAGATAGTAGTATACAGAGCCCCAGATAGGGGTATACAGAGCCCCAGATAGGAGTATAAAGAGTCACAGATAGGGGTATACAGAGCCCCAGATAGGAGTATACAGATCCACTAAATAGGGTATACAGAGCCCCAGATAGCAGAATACAGAACCACAGATAGGAGTATACAGAGCCCCAGATAGGAGTATACAAAGCCCCAGATAGGAGTATACAGAGTCACCAGATAGCAGTATACAGGACATATGAGGATAGACACCAAGACATAAGAC
>BLSH010528090.1:824610-839086 GCA_018402905.1 Glandirana rugosa
AGAGACTGGCAGAGGACATGGTACAGGTGTCAGAGACTGGTAGAAGACATGATACAGACGTCAGAGACTGGTAGAGGACGTGGTACAGGCGTCAGAGACTACAGAGGACATGGTACAGGTGTCAGAGACTGGTAGAAGACATGATACAGACGTCAGAGACTGGTAGAGGACGGAGATGGTCAGAGACTGCAGACATAGTACAGAAGATGGTCAGAGACTGTGGACATGGTACAGGAGACGGTCAGAGACTGCGGACATGGTACAGGAGATGTCAGAGACTGCAGACATAGCACAGAAGATGGTCAGAGACTGTGGACATGGTACAGGAGATGGTCAGAGACTGCGGACATGGCAAAGGGATGATCAGAGACTGCATACATGGCCCAAGAGACTGTCAGAAACTGCATACATGGCTCAAGAGGATAAGGACCTAGTGAGGAACCATAGATCTGATCCCTGATTCCGGGTGGCAATTGCCCCCCCCCCCTTTCCCCTACCTGCGAACGCCCATGTCCAGCTGGCTGTCGCTACAGCACCCAGTACTCAGCTTATTCCAGGAACGTGTGTGAGGGGAATATGGACTGTGTATCCCCACCAAACCTGTCACAGTCAGTACAAAGCCGAGTGATGGTGTCATTCTACTGTGGTGAATTCTGCAAAATAAAAAGAAGAAAAGACAGAGAATCCACGTTCTCTGTGGTCTAGTAGGAGAAGGCTGGGTCAAAGTTCTGCAGGAGAGTCTCTAAGTGATATCAAAATCTTGCAGGTGAATCAACTAGTGCCTATCCAGAACAGGGCTATTTCTTCTGAGAGGATATGACCTTTGAAAAAGTGATGACCGCTGCTGCTACATTGTGATGGGAGTAAAGGGCAGGTAACAAGAGACTGCTCGACACATCTTCAGTTCACTTTATAAATAAATCCATGTCTCTTTATGCGGTGATGACAGGTCACTTTAACATCTCATCATCTTCAACTTATTACATTCCTTATACACTGCGCTACCAGACTGTTTTCCAACTTTATGAAATGTAGGACACGTGTTTGAAGTCATTAAAAAAAAAAAAAGGACACTTTTATCTACAGACAACCAAACAGACTGAACCATGTAATTAGATTCCAGACAAGCCTAGCATGCATTATGCCATAGTCTTTCTTGGAACAAGCTGAGCGATGTCTTTGAAACAACGACATGGCAGAATGTGATGCCCATCCTTTTTGCGCTATGCACAAATTTATGAATTACTGCTACTCTCAAGAGCAGGCATTCAGGCAGAGAGCATATTGTGATTAATCCTTCTGCTGTAAGAGTGGCCAACAAGGCAACGTGCTGCTTAGCCTTGGAGGAGCGATGCTGCTAAAAAGCAGTTAAGTAGTGTCAGTCGTTCTGATTTAAATATCTAGATAGGACACCGTTGGTAAGCCATAGCGAAGAATCTCAATAGCACTCCGGACTAATCCAATATCATCAGATGTGTCACATTAATTGCACCTCCTCTGCCCCCTCCAACGCTGATCACTCACGCAGGCGGCGGCGGCGGCGTATCAAAGGAACTGTTAGACTGCACGACAATGACGCCTTCCCTCTGACTATAGTTAACCCGTCGCATACTTGCACAAATGAGCGGAGACAGCCTGAATCGGAGACTTCCATATTTCTGTGTTTTTAGAATGCCAGCGCTAGATGGACATAAATCATGGATCAAGTTTCTAAAGGCTCTGCCAAATGGAACGTGGAAGCGCATAAGGCATAATACGAAGTCGTTTCAATAATGATCGCCGTGCAGCACTGTTATCCTGAATTTAATTCCGACTGTTTCTTATACGTTATCTGCATGGCGTTTATATTCATCCTGTGTTTGCGTGGGTTTCCTCCGGATGGTTCCATTTCTTCCCACAAACTGACAAATAACAGAAATTTAATCTATCCGCGCCGCCGCGACTGTGGAACAAATATTAGATTGCAAGTTTCTCCGCGGCAGTAACTAATGTTGATGGTACCCTGTTCTCTGTGCCGCAGAATATGAGCGCTCTATGAATAAATAAATAGGAAGATAAATGCATATACACCAGTGCTGTATCTTATTTATTCCTTCGCAGAGAACCTGTACAGATAATTGTGTTTTTATCATTAGAAAAAAAATTAACCAGTTCTAATAAAACACAAACCAAATTTATTGGTTGAATTGCGGACACTATGTAGAGAATACAGATTTATTTATTTTTTTTCTGAACGCAGTATCCCTGACCTTAAATTGCAGTTTTTACCTTTTTTAACGTTAATTTTGCTGTAACAGAAATAGTGGTTTTAAATGTCTAACGCAGCCAAAACAATCTGAAAATAATATTGATGTGCTCCCATGAATAACAGACATAACACAAATTGTTGGGTATCGGCAAATTAAGAATCCTAATCCAAAATTGGTCAGGAGCATTCAATTTAAACGTAATGGAGTACAATAAATGTTGGCCTACGCTTATTTCCTATGACACAGTGCCCCCCAGAGGTCAAGGAAAATCTCCTTATTTAAGGTTTCCATTGAAAATACAAGATCTCCTCTCAGACCAGTTTGACACATTCTATCATTTCCCACTTGCTAACTAGAAGGATTAATGACTACATTCCAATTTCATCTTCCCCGACTAAACACACATTCCATGCAGGACTATTTCTGTAACTATGATGGGGTGACAGCACCATCTAGAGGCATTATAGGGACTTTGTTAACAAAATCTTGGCACGCACGTCAATTAGAAAAAGCGTTTTACCATTTACTAAAAATTTCCCGTTCAAGGGAAGTATAGGAAATTGAAGCTCTGCCTGCAGTATGCCCTAGGCTATTTATATATATATATAGACAGTATCTCACAAAATTGAGTACATCCCTCATATTTTTGTAAATATTTTATTGTATCTTTTCATGTGACAACACTGAAAAAAATCACATTTTGCTACAGTGTAAAGTAGTGAGTGTACAGCTTGTATAACAGTGTAAATATGCTGTCCCCTCAAAATAACTCAACACAGAGACATTAATGTCTAAACCGCTGGCAACAAAAGTGAGTACACCCCTAAGTGAAAATGTCCAAATTGGGCCCAATTAGCCATTTTCCCTCCCCGGTGTCATGTGACTCGTTAGTGTTACAAGGTCTCAGGTGTGAATGGGGAGCAGGTGTGTTATATTTGGTGTTATTGCTCTCACTCTCTCATACTGGTCACTGGAAGTTCAACATGGCACCTCATGGCAAAGAACTCTCTGAGGATCTAAAAAAAAAGAATTGTTGCTCTACATAAAGATGGCCTAGGCTATATGAAGATTGCCAAGACCCTGAACCTGAGCTGCAGCATGGTGGCCAAGACCATACAGCAGTTTAACAGGACAGGTTCCACTCAGAACAGGCCTAGCCATGGTCAACCAAAGAAGTTGAGTGCATGTGCTCAGCGTCATATCCAGAGGTTGTCTTTGGGAAATAGATGTATGAGTGCTGCCAGCATTGCTTCAGAGGTTGAAGGGGTGGGGGCCAGCCTGTAAGTGCTCAGACCATACTCTGCACACTGCATCAAATTGGTCTGCATGGCAGTCATCCCAGAAGGAAGCCTCTTCTAATGATGATGCACAAGAAAGCCTGCAAACAGTTTGCTGAAGACAAGCAGACTAAGGACATAGATTACTGGAACCATGTCCTGTGGTCTGATGAGGCTAAGATAAACCTATTTGCTTCAGATGGTGTCAACCAGGCGAGGAGTGCAAAGACAAGTGTTGTCTTGCCTACAGGCAAGCATGGTGGTGGGAGTGTCATGGTCTGGGGCTGCATGAGTGCTGCCGGCACTGGGGAGCTACAGTTCACTAAGGGAACCATGAATGCCAACATGTACTGTGACATACTGAAGCAGAGCATGATCCCCTCCCTTCGGAGACTGGGCCACAGGACAGTATTCCAACAGAACGACCCCAAACACACCTCCAAGACAACCACTGCCTTGCTAAAGAAGTTGAAGGTAAAGGTGATGGACTGGCCAAGCATGTCTCCAGACCTAAACCCTATTGAGCATCTGTGGGGCATCCTCAAATGGAAGATGGAGAAGCGCAAGACCTCTAACATCCACCAGCTCCCTGATCATGCAGGAGTGGAAGAGGACTCCAGTAGCAACCTGTGAAGCTCTGGTGAACTCCATAACCAAGAGGGTTAAGGCAGTGCTGGAAAATAATGGTGGCCACACAAAATATTGACACTTTGGTCCCAATTTGGACATTTTAACTTAGGGGTGTACTCACTTTTGTTGCCAGTGGTTTAGACATTAATGGCTGTGTGTTTTACGTTATTTTGAGGGGGAAGCAAATTTACACTGTTATACAAGCTGTGCACTCAGTACTTTACATTGTAGCAAAGTTTCATTTCTTTGGTGTTGTCACATGCAAAGGAATAATAAAATATTTACAAAAAGGTGAGGGGTGTACTCACTTTTGTGAGATACTGTATGTATATTACACAATATAAAATAAGCATATGTTGTGTTTGTATGTTATAGAGCAATGTGCTTCCTTTTTACGATTTCAAGATCAGAATGTGTCACCCCCTTCCAGTCAAAGCCATTTTTCCGTTTTCTTCACTGTCACACTTTGAATGACAAACATGTTATACAAATATATAAGGGAAAACACTGCGCTCTATAAGGTAAGTAAAACAAAACTTCAAAACATGCCGCTGCTTTAGTGAGAATATATATAGAAATTGAAAACCTAAAAAACTTGCAAATGTTTTCAGCAGCGCAATATAATGAAATAATCTCTAATATTGTGACATAAAGTGCATGTGCTAACAGTCCACCTGTAAAGAAGAACAACTGTCCATAAGGTGCTGTGAGGGTAGTAGAATTTGAACACAAAAACTCCTTCACCAGTGTCACCAAGTGAGAGCATTTAACACACTGAGGCTCACCAGACATCCCGAGGTCAATCAGCATTAATTATATTGCGCTGCTGAAAACATTTGCAAGTTTTTTAGGTTTTTAATTTCTATAGACAAACATGTTATACTTACCTGCTCTGTGCAAGGGTTTTGCACAGAGAAGCATAGATCCTTCTCATCTTGGGTCCCCCCGTTGACACTCCTGGCCCCTCCCTCCTGCCAAGTGTCTCCAGAGCAAGCAGCTTGCTCTGGGGCACCCAAACAGGCATGTTACCCAACCCACTGTTTGGCCCTGCCCCCTCCCTCTCCTGATTGGCTCACTGAAATAAAAACAAAGAGAGAGGCGCCTCTAAGTGTAATAAGTATGATACAGTTTATTGCACACGGCCACATAAAAACTCACATGGCGTAAAGGGATAACAGGCATATCAGAAATCCACTGGGAAAGGGCAGCCAATTCAACCAGGGGTGCAATCATCCATCCAGGTGCCGGACCGCAGGGCCTCTTGGCAAGCTTCTCACAGTGATGGAAAGCCGACCGGTCTGTGGGGAGGCGCAGAGTGAGGCTTGAACAGCATGATGGTGGGTGGAGGACACATACCTTGTACTGTAAGTACGCTAGAGGTTCTGTAAATCTTGAAGGGTTTGTGTCCATTCTTTTCATTCAGTGTCCCATATCTGTACATTGGTGCTTAGGTACATACATATATATATATATATACTGTATATATATATATATTTTTTTTTTTATTATTATTATTATTGTTTATTCTGACTTCTTTTATACATGTTTGGTGATTTAAACATGGCCCAATCCACATAGGCCATGTATGCGGCATGGCCTGTGTGTTCCTTTTACTCTATTATATATATATAATTATTGTTTACACTGATTTTTTTTTCTATACATTCCAGTGATTAATATACAGTTCTATTCACATGGGCCACATATGTTGCATGGCCTATGAGTTCTCCCCATCCATTTATTTATACATATGGATACGCATATTCATTTACTTGATGCTTTTCATATACAATATATATCATTATTCATTTTATATTTTTGCATATATTGTTATACATTTTTCACCTACATAGTCACGAGCGCTTTGGGCTATCATTATGTTCTGTCCGCATTTTCTACAACAGCACTTGTGGACCTACCATAGGACTTGGTTTTATATACTTTTGTCATTGGTGTACATTCCCCTTGTTGTTTGCTTTCAGTTTTTATATCTTTGTCTTCACGTGTATATGTACATATGTATAATTTAATTTCTTTTATTTAGGTACACATGATGTGTTGCTATATAGGGTTATTTCCACTTTTTTTATTGCCATGTATATATATTCCCTATTTGGCTGACACGCCCCTCCCCTTGTAGTCCTTTATTTTGCCCCTCCGTGATACAATTTGGTATGCACGTCTTTGTCCCCTCTTGCCTGAAGAAGTAGCGTGGCTACCAGAACATTGTAGCCTGCCCGCTATCAAAGCGCATCGCATGTTACGGACGTCATCCTGCCACACCGTCTCCATCGTGCTGTCCAAACCTCACTCTGAGCCTCCCCATGGACCGGCCGGCTTTCCATCGATGTGAGGAACTTGCTAAAAGACGCTGTGGTCCAGCATCCGGATGGATGATTGCACCCCTGGTTGGATTGACTTCCCTTTCCCTGTGGATTTCTGATGTGCCTGTTATCCATTTACTCCATGTGAGTTTTTATTTGGCCGTGTGCAATAAACTGTATCATACTCATTACACTTAGAGGCGCCTCTCTCTTTGTTTTTGTTTCAGTGGTTTTGAGCTCTGGTTTCAGCTCATCCGATGGCTGCCCCTTGTGTCATTATGGACCCTACAAACTTCTGATACTGTTATTAATGTTATTGGACGTTTTCTGTGTACTGTGGACTCCTGGCCGTTGTGCGTTAGACTTGCTGCTGTTATTTGTTTGAAACTTTTTGTGCTGCATGCCCAGGATCCTTTTCCAATTTAATATCATTCGTGACATCTAATTATACAGACATGATCTCTTAGAAGATATGTATACTGCCCTGCCCATTTCCATCTTCTTCTCAGGAGCCACCCTTGCTAGAAAACACCGCCCTTTATTTTTGTGGCAAATTCAAACACCTTGAGAGGCTTATTAAGACTGCCAATCAACAATGGTGGGACAGGTTCTTCTTAACCAAATACTGTGAATGTAAAATCAGACTGTCCTCCCCTTCTGGACCCTCAGGGCTGGAAGGAGTGGGCAGCCATAGCCACATTTTGCACATTTAAATGGATGGGAGAATACCAAGGGGGATGAGGATTTTGTAATTGGTGTCAAACAAAGTAAATTTAGAAGGGACATATCTGACTACAATTCAAATAAGGTTTTCTCCTGGAACAAGAAAACCCTTCCCCCTCCCCATAGTGGAGGACCCATTTCCTCCCCATCCCCTCTTCTTTCCCCTCCCCCCGCTTCCATCCCTCCCCCATCATGTTCTTTGTCTAGACCTGTCCCTTCTCTGTTGGAGATCCCCTTCTGTTGCCTTCCCCATCCTTCATCTTCTTCTCGTGGCTCTCCAGCCACACAGAGATGTCGTCCAGCCACACAGAGATGCCGTCCCCCACACAATAAGCCTAAAAAGAACACTATTGGATCACTCAATTAATTTTACAATAGACCTCTAGCTACTGCATCATCTCTGCCCAACACACATGTCCAGTCCACCCATAACTCCCTTCATCCTTCTCCATCTCAGACTGCCTCCTTGACCAGTATCCATGGTTCCACATCCAGCAATAGCGTTACGTTTACTCCTAATACTGATGTTTTTCCTTCTGCACCTCCAACTTCCAATAATCCAGCTACATCAACTATATCCACGCTTCCCTCTGGTATCACCACCATGTCTGGTGACACATCACTTCCCACACCTACACCAGATAGATCTTCTTTTTTTAGTATACAGTCTTCCTCCAGCCACCTCCAAAAAAAGAAAGCCTTCCGGAGAGGCTGTAGAGGAGGACGAACCAAGTCCACGGCTAAATCTTCCCAGGTCCTGCAGATTGTGAAGATTTTCAATCTATGTTCCCATGTGTTGTCATCCGCTGAAATAGCCCTTCTTAGTCGCAGACTCAATTTCACCCCTACTAATAGGCCTAATCCCTCCCTTTTATTCAAGGTCCTCAACAGGTTCATACGCAATCTGGCACTAAAAGGATTCTTCCATCTCAAGGAAGAAAAAACCAAGGCCAGGTTTCCCCAGGGTCCCAGAGTCAGACTGATCTTCCCCTCCCCCAACTGGAGATGACCACTTGGATTTTGACTTTGATAGTGATATCTTTGACACACTGCAGATGCTATCCCCAGAAGATAGATCTTTAGATTTATTTACGCAGCATTTAGTCACTTCCCCTCCTATCATGGGCTCTACGCTTAAACCGAAATCTATTTTCTTTCTTACCCATGCCAAAGGACCTTTCCTCGAAAGTTTTCAAAGAGTAGTTTTTGCAGATTTACAAAAACTGTGCAAATCCTCCTCCACCCATCACTCTGGATTCAACAACCTCTCTCCCTCTGAGATATCTGCTTTAGACGCATTGATGAATACATGATGTCATCATTAAGTCAGCCGATAAAGGGGATAGAATAGTGCTTCAAAATAGAGTTGAGTATGTGGCTGAAGCTCACAGGCTGCTTTCGGACAAAAATACATACAGGAAGCTTAATAACGATCCCACTTCTTCTTTTGCTTTAGAAGCCAGCCTCATAGTAAAATCTGGACTTGAGAATAACATCATCAGTAAAGCTGAAGCCTCTTTTCTCCTTAAAGATTATTACCATATCCCGTACTTTTATCATCTCCCAAAAATACACAAAAGTTTGGAAGCCCCACCCGGTAGACCAATTGTGGCTGCCATGGAGAGTGTCACCTCGGGCTTCAGCCAATATATAGATTGTTTCCTGCAGCCCATTGTCCAATCACTGCCCCCCTATTTTAGAGATGGCACCCACCTCCTTGAGCTCCTGTCTTTTTACCAATGGAGCCTATGTATGTGTGACTCTCTTTGGGTGTCAATTCTTTATACACTTCCATCCCCCACAAGTTTAGATTGATGGCCTTGGAACACTTCCTTTCTCAGGATCCCCTGATGAACCCAAGGCAGGCAGCTTTCATCACTGAGCCTACGAAATTCTGTTTGACTCATAATTATTTTAGTTTTAATGGGGATTTTTATTTGCAGACACAGGGTACGGCCATGGGGGCTAACTTTGCTCCTTCGTATGCCAACCTGGCCATGGGCCTATGGGAGAACCAATATATCCTATGTAACAATCCTTTTTCCGCGAATATCATATTTTTTGGGAGATACATCGATGATATTGTGGTTATCTGGGATGGTCCCCCAGAACTCATGAACCAGTTTTTTGACTATTGCATCAGAAACCCCAATAGCCTATATTTTACCTATGACACCAATCCCAGCACTCTAGCATTTCTTGACCTAGAATTGGGACACTCGGAAGGCTCCATCATAGCTAAAAACTACACCAAGCCCAGTTGTTACTATCCTCCATGGATCCGTAACATACCTAAGGGACAGTTCTGCAGATTCCAGCAGAACTGTACCCTTGATAATGATTACATCAAGGAGAGCATTGTATTAAAGAAAAAATTTCAGGATAAAATGTACCCGGAAGCCCTAGTTAATGAGGCTTTTGAGTTTTACATCAAAGGGAAAACTCCCAGAAGGATCCCTCCCAGCTCAGATAGCCATTCTATTAGATTCACGACCATGTTCCATAACCAACACTGGAAAATGGAGACCATACTCAGCCACCATTGGGACATCCTCTTGCAGGATCCCCCATCTTAAATACATCCTTCCGTCCCATCCCAAAGTCACATATCGCAGGGCCCCCAATCTTAAAAGCAAAATTGCCCCCAGCAAGTTGAAATCTGTCATCCCCAGGGCTCCTGCGCTTGTGCTGGTTCCATTAGTTTGTATGTATCAGTGCCGCAAGGCTTGCCATTTTGTTCAGCATGGGTAAAACTCCTTTTGTGCAAGGGGCAAGTCTTACCAATTGCAGGGGTTTTACAGCTGTTCATCTGAATTTGTTGTTTATGGACTCTCTTGCCCATGTGGGCTGATCTATGTTGGCCGAACCATACGTCCATTGAGATGTCGGTTCGGCCAGCATAGAAGGTACATTGAGGGTGGAAAGGACCACCACAGTGTGCCTTGACACTTCTTGGAAGTGCATAATAAATCCACTGTAGGTTTAAAAGTGTGGGTCATTAAGCAGATATCCAGATCTCTCCCTGAGGCCGAGTGTTTTAAAAAAACTGTGCGCCAGGGAGACGTTCTGGATATATAGCCTGGATGTACTTTCACCTGGAGGACTGTGAATGCTTAGAGGTGTCAACGATCCTCTAATCTTATAATACTCTTTTGTTTTCAGCTGTTACCAGTATGTCTTGGGCTTACCCCATGGTTACCTTATTCTAATTTCCACTATTTTTTTTCTATACATTCTAGTAATTAATATACGGCTCTATTCACATGGGCTACGTATGTTGCATGGCCTATGAGTTTTCTCCATCCATTTATTTATACATATGGGTACACGTATTCATTTACTTAATGCTTTTAATATACAATATACATCATCTCACAAAAGTGAGTACACCCCTCACATTTTTGTAAATATTTTATTATATCTTTTCATGTGACAACACTGAAGAAATTACACTTTGCTACAATGTAAATTAGTGAGTGTACAGCTTGAATAAAAGTGTAAATTTGCTGTCCCCTCAAAATAACTCAACACACAGTCATTAATGTCTAAACCACTGGCAACAAAAGTGAGTACACCCCTAAGTGAATATGTCCAAATTGGGCCCAAAGTGTCAATATTTTGTGGGGCCACCATTATTTTCTAGCACTGCCTTAACCCTCTTGGGCATGGAGTTCACCAGAGCTTCACAGGTTGCTACTGGGGACGACATCACAGAGCTGGTGGATTTTAGAGACCTTGCGCTCCTCCACCTTCTGTTTGAGGATGCCCCGCAGATGCTCAATAGGGTTTAGGTCTGGAGACATGCTTGGCAAGTATATCACCTTTACCCTCAGCTTCTTTAGCAAGGCAGTGGTCGTCTTGGAGGTCCAGTCTCCGAAGGGAGGGGATCATGCTCTGCTTCACTATGTCACAGTACATATTGGCATTCATGGTTCCCTCAATGAACTGTATCTCCCCAGTGCTGGCAGCACTCATGCAGCCCCAAACCATGACACTCATGACCATGCATGACTGTAGGCAAGACACACTTGTCTTTGTACTTCTCACCTGGTTGCTGCCACACACGCTTTACACCATCTGAACCAAATACATTTATATTGGTCTCATCAGACCACAGGACTTGGTTTCAGTAATCCATGTCCTTAGTCTGCTTGTCTTCAGCAAACTGTGAGCTTTCTTGTGCATCTTCTTTAGAAGAGGCTTTCTTCTGGGATGACAGCCATGCAGACCAACATGATGCAGTGTGCGGCGTATGGTCTGAGCACTGACAGGCTAACCCCCCATCCTTTCAACTTCTGCAGCAATGCTGGCAGCACTCATACGTCTATTTCCCAAAGACAACCTCTGGGTATGACGCTGAGCACGTGCACTCAACTTCTTTGGTCAACCATGGCGAAGCCTGTTCTGAGTGGAACCTGTCCTGTTAAACCGTTGTATGGTCTTGGCCACCGTGCTGCAGCTCAGTTTCAGGGTCTTGGCAATCTTCTTATAGCCAAGGCCATGTTTATGTAAAGCAACAATTCTTTTTTTCAGATTCTCAGAGAGTTTTTTGCCATGAGGTGCCATGTTGAACTTCCAATGACCAGTATGAGAGAGTGAGAGTGATAAAACCAAATTTAGCACACCTGCTTGCCATTCACAGCTGAGACCTTGTAACACTAACAAGTCACATAATACCGGGGAGGGAAAATGGCTAATTGGGCCCAATTTGGACATTTTCACTTAGGGGTGTACTCACTTTTGTTGCCAGTGGTTTAAAAAATATTTACAAAAATGTGAGGGGTGTACTCACTTTTGTGAGATACTGTATATATCATTATTCATTTTATATTTTTGTATACATTTGTATACATTTTTCACCTACATAGTCACAAGTGCTTTGGACTATCATTATGTTCCATCCGCATTTTCTACCACAGCACTTTTGGACCTACCATAGGACTTGGTTTTATCTACTTTTGCCATTGGTGGGCTCTGCCCCCTCAAAGCACCTTGTCCCCATGTTGATGGGGATAAGGGCCTCTTCCCCATAACCCTGGTCAGTGGTTGTGGGGGTCTGGCAGCGGGGAGTTTATTATAATCTGGAAGCCCCCTTTAACAAGGGGGCCCCCAGATCCCGGGCTCCCCCCATGTGAATGAGAATGGGGGTACATAGTACCCCTACCCATTCACCAAAAAGTGTAGTGTAAAAAATTACAGTAGGCAGTTTTTGACAATTCCTTTAAAAAATAAAAATGTCCCCCGGTGCTGAAGTAGCGTGAGTTCAAAGCCACACTGGTGTAAACCAAGGCTAAAGAACAAGCCTGAAACTATTTTGTTACCTTTATGAAAAAGATTTTTGACAATGATCGTGCTGATTTGGCTCCGCCTTTACAAAAACGTGATGATTGCTGGTATTTCCCCATCTCACCCACGTAAACCTGAACTAATCAGGGTGTTTAACTCCAGCTCCAAGTATCAAGATAGATCCTTGAATAACATTCTTCTCACTAGTCCCAATTTAACCAACAACCTTTTAGGAATACTTATGACAACGACGTAAACAATAATGTTTGGGCGTCAAATGAAGGTGCATGTCTTCAGTAACAGTTCCTCACCTGCTGTAGCAACAAAGGACTCTTGATGGTGAAAGAGTGTATGTTGAAAATGCTCAACATTTCATTAAAGTGGTAGTATACCCTCCTATCATTTTCAGCCAAGGAAGCTGCCATCTTGGCCTCTGTTTAATCTATAACTGCCATGATGCTGCACATGTGATCAGCTATGACACCAGCAATTGGATGGTTTGACAGTTTGGTTTAGAGCACAACAAATGGGAGTGTTAAATTTCCGGCACATACTTATATATGGGAGTGGATAAACCACCAGTACAGAGAAGTCTGGGCTTATGGTGAGACTTAATCTGGATCTTAAATTAGCTCTAAAGACAATCTGATTACCAAATTTGGTGCTCTGTCAGTGGTGGACAGCCTATGTGAACCACTGGGGTTTGTAGTTCACATCACTATGTAGCACTACCCCCATAGGAGCCCCTTGAGTATTATATAGATAGTCCTTACTTCTTCACTGGCAGCCAGGTGCAAGGTATTTTCTGCAGCCAGGGAACACAGAGACATAGGCTCGATGTAGTCAAAGACCAGTCAAAGTCTCTTGTAGTGAAGGACAGGTAGATAGAGCTTATCATGTGCAAGCCAGTTATGGCAGACTGTTTTGGCAGTCCAAAAGTAGTAGAACTGAGCAAAGTCCCATGCAGTAGCAACGGTTAACCAAGCTCTTCAGATCACTAGCTAGTGATCCCTTTAGTTGGACCCTTGGCTGACTGTATTAGCACAAAGGGGTAGCCAAAAGAACAGGTCCCTAGATCATTTGTCTGTACTCACTGGAGTTGCAAACAGATCCTCAGGCACAGCTCCCCCTCAGTCATCTCTTCTGAAGCCCCAGGGTCACTCCTTTGGCCTGAGGCTGCATGGTAGCAAGTGCCAGGGGTGGCAAGCCTGTCTCACCCCCGGTCGGTGCATTCCACCAACTGGGAAGGACCCAGAGCTCACATGTTCTCCCAATATATAGGCCAATCCAAGCATGCTCAGGGGCACCTCCCCTGTAATTGGCTGGGACCGCTACATACTGCCCATTTGCCTAACTCCCACCCATGTTCAAGAAAGCTCTACTAGTTTCTAGAAGGCGGGAGTAGTCCAAGCAAACTTCAACAGCACTAGAACACAAGAGCAGCCCTAACTAATAATTGCCGCATTCTGTTAAGCAGTTCTGCTGGAGATAAATTTGCCTCTAACCCCACCGTTAGGCGAAAGAGCAAATTACACTAGTCTAACTATTTACAGTGCCTTGCCAAAGTATTCGGCCCCCTTTGAACTTTGCGACCTTTTGCCACATTTCAGGCTTCAAACATAAAGATATAAAACTGTAATTTTTTGTGAAGAATCAACAACAAGTGGGACACAATCATGAAGTGGAACGAAATTTATTGGATATTTCAAACTTTTTTAACAAATAAAAAACTGAAAAATTGGGCGTGCAAAATTATTCAGCCCCTTTACTTTCAGTGCAGCAAACTCTCTCCAGAAGTTCAGTGAGGATCTCTGAATGATCCAATGTTGACCTCAATGACTAATGATGATAAATAGAATCCACCTGTGTGTAATCAAGTCTCCGTATAAATGCACCTGCACTGTGATAGTCTCAGAGGTCTGTTTAAAGCGCAGAGAGCATTATGAAGAACAAGGAACACACCAGGCAGGTCCGAGATACTGTTGTG
>BLSH010528091.1:7579-26519 GCA_018402905.1 Glandirana rugosa
TTATCGCTTATTATTAAGCGATGACAGTGTTCACCCACCCAAAGTGCATTGCGCCTCAAACCCACCCACTTGTGACAGTAGCGAATTATTATTCGCTATTGTCTTCTGGCTTCTCCTGGCCAATCAGGACAGATCAGGTTGCCCTGGAGGAGAAGCTGAGGAAGTCATGAAGGGGTGAGTGCAGGGGGGGGGGCGTCACCTTGGAAGGGTGAGTGCAGGCAGACCTGGGGGGTCTTACTATGTTTGTTTGTTTTTTGTGTTTGTTTGTTTATTTACTTTTTACATTTTTTGGGGGGGGGGTCTTTGGTGAGATATCAGAGGTCTAAACAGACCCCCATATCTCTTATTGTGAGACAGAGAAAGGGACTGAATATAGTCCCTTTTCTCTGCAGCACTTTACTTCAATGAATGAGGAATCTCTCATTAATTTATAAAATGACAGACTGATAAATAGTAACACTCGCAGTTACTATCATCATCTGTCAGTGGGACATAAAGCAGCGATCTTAGTGATCGCTGCTTGCACCCTTTGTACTACAGGGGGGGCTTGGTAAACATATGTTTACCAAGCCCCCCAAGCCCCAACTTCACCGCTACCCCCCCCCTCCCCCCGCTGCGATCCTCTGCCTGTCAGCTAAATGCTGGCAGAAGCTGCAGGCTGCCGGAGGGAAGGAGGGATGCCGCTTGGAGCGGTGATCTGAGTTTTGGGGGGGACACATCTGAATCCCCCCAAGCGCCATACAGCACCTGAAGCCAGTGGGAGCAGCAAAGGAGAGATGCCGGCCAATGATGGTAGCAGCGGGCAGGGCCACCATCAGGGGGGTACAGGGATCAGGTTAAGGGGAGGGGGTCACCCGAGCCTGGTGACAGCTGGCAGGAGAGGAGAAGGAGGCGGAGAGGGGGAATCCGAGGACACCTGATTGGTTGTTAAGGAAGTGGCAGCCCCATTCCTTAACAACCAATAATTGCTAGCATTTTTTCCTTTACATTACATTAGCAGGGAATTCGCACTGACAACTGAAAGAACAGAAATCAAAGGTATCAGTTTCCGGTATTGGGGCATTTTTCACATTTAACGATACTCTGAAAATGCCAAGTATCAGTACCGATTCCGATACCAGTATCGGTATCAGTGCAACCCTAGCTGAAGGTGTGAATTGCTGTCAGACTGCTGGGGGTAGAGATGTTAAAACTGTATTATACAGTATGTGAAAGACCGATGGGGGTTGATTTACTATTACTCGCAGTTACTATCATCATCTGTCAGTGGGACATAAAGCAGCGATCTTAGTGATCGCTGCTTGCACCCTTTGTACTACAGGGGGGGCTTGGTAAACATATGTTTACCAAGCCCCCCAAGCCCCAACTTCACCGCTACCCCCCCCTCCCCCCGCTGCGATCCTCTGCCTGTCAGCTAAATGCTGGCAGAAGCTGCAGGCTGCCGGAGGGAAGGAGGGATGCCGCTTGGAGCGGTGATCTGAGTTTTGGGGGGGACACATCTGAATCCCCCCAAGCGCCATACAGCACCTGAAGCCAGTGGGAGCAGCAAAGGAGAGATGCCGGCCAATGATGGTAGCAGCGGGCAGGGCCACCATCAGGGGGGTACAGGGATCAGGTTAAGGGGAGGGGGTCACCCGAGCCTGGTGACAGCTGGCAGGAGAGGAGAAGGAGGCGGAGAGGGGGAATCCGAGGACACCTGATTGGTTGTTAAGGAAGTGGCGGCCCCATTCCTTAACAACCAATAATTGCTAGCATTTTTTCCTTTACATTACATTAGCAGGGAATTCGCACTGACAACTGAAAGAACAGAAATCAAAGGTATCAGTTTCCGGTATTGGGGCATTTTTCACATTTAACGATACTCTGAAAATGCCAAGTATCAGTACCGATTCCGATACCAGTATCGGTATCAGTGCAACCCTAGCTGAAGGTGTGAATTGCTGTCAGACTGCTGGGGGTAGAGATGTTAAAACTGTATTATACAGTATGTGAAAGACCGATGGGGGTTGATTTACTAAAGCTGGAGAGTGCAAAATCTGGTTCAGCTCTGCATGGAAACCAATCAGCTTTCAGGTTTTTTTTTGTCAAAGATTAATTGAACAAGCTGAAGTTGGAAGCTGACCTTTAATAGGTGCTCCAGATTTTGCACTCTCTAGCTTTAGTAAATCCACCCCATGCTGTCAAAGGCTCCAATCCCCTGTTAAGGGACCATCATTCCAACTTGACATGAATGATCTCTTTAATGCCTTTTGCAAACCAGCTGTCTTCTCTGTCCAAAACGCACATCTCACTAACCTCAAAAGAATTTCCCTTTCCCTAAGGTGTAGGAAAACTGTGTTGTAGAATTTGCCATCCTATGCTGGGCCATTAGTTTGTTGAGAGGTTGTTTTGTCTCCCCAATATACAGGTCTTTGCTCTCTTCACTATGCAGTAGTGCATAGACCAGGTCAGTTAACTAGTGTTTGGGTGCTGGGTCTTTTGGATGTACAAGCTTCTATCTTAGTGTATTGCTGGGCTTGAAGGACACAAAGATACAATGTTTGTTAAAGCCCCTCTCCAGGATAAAAATGAGGCATGAAGGGGCCCTTTTAACTTCTTTTTTCCCACAACTCCTTTGCTTCTTGGACATGCCCAGTGAAGATACTGAGTAGAACTATAGGGGTCTGATAATGTTGA
The DNA here is from genome assembly GCA_018402905.1 of Glandirana rugosa. NCBI lineage: Eukaryota > Metazoa > Chordata > Amphibia > Anura > Ranidae > Glandirana > Glandirana rugosa. Next base: position 10,256 of record BLSH010528091.1, read on the forward strand.
ATTAAATATATACAGTTGTGCCCATAAGTTTACATACCCTGGCAGATTTTAAGATTTATTGGCCATTTTTCAGAGAATATGAATGAGAACACAAACATTTTCTTTCACTCATAGTTAGTGTTTGGCTGAAGCCATTTATTATCAATCAACTGTGTTTATTCTTTTTAAATCATAATGACAACAGAAACTACCTAAATGACCCTGATCAAAAGTTTACATACCCCAGTTCTTAATACCTGGTATTGTCCCTTTTAACATCAATGACAGCTTGAAGTCTTTTGTGGTATTTGTGGATGAGGCTCTTTATCGTCTCAGATGGTAAAGCTGCCCATTCCTCTTGGCAAAAAGCCTCGTTCCTGGAAATTCTTGGGCTGTCTTGCATGAACTGCACGTTTGAGATCTCCCCAGAGTGGCTCAATGATATTGAAGTCAAGAGACTGAGATGGCCACTCCAGAACCTTCACTTTATTCTGCCGTAGCCAATGACAGGTCGACTTGGCCTTGTGTTTTGGATCATTGTCATGTTGGAATGTCCAAGTACGTCTCATGCGCAGCTTCCTGGCTGATGAATGCAAATGTTCCTCCAGTATTTTTTTATAACATACTGCATTCATCTGGCCATCAATTTTAACCAAATTTCCTGTGCCTTTGTAGCTCACACATCCCCAAAACATCAGCCATCCACCTCTGTGTTTCACAGGCCTTGTTGATGTAGGGTTTATAATAGACCATACAACACCAGCTGAAAGCTGACATACCAGCGCACACTGTGAGCAATGCAGTGATTGTACTAGTAAAAAAGGGTAAGCAAGGACATTTAAAACCTATACATGGATAAAAAACAAACAAACATAAAACATTTGTATAAAACAAATAAATGTAAGTCCTTAAAAGTCCAATAAAAGCAGAAAGGAGTAGTTGCTAGGTGTGATGACAACCGCTGGCCAGCAGCACCTAAAGAGGCAGGGTGATCCTCAGCAACAAATAGAAGGAAAGACCAGGCCGGGACGGGACTTCCGGGTCGCAGCCGCCTCAACAGCAGGGGGAAATCACATGACTGTGATATGACAAGAGGAGAGGATCAAAAAGCTGGATAGGGCTGGTAGCAGCGACGTTTCAGAGGCTCCGCCTCCTTCTTCAGAGCCAGTCCGCCTCCCACAGTGCGGCTTCCTTGTGCGGTTTACACCTGTCGCAGGGTTTACGGTTCCATCACATGGCTCTTTTTGGTGGTCCTGCAGGCTCTTCACGGCCCTCCCTCTTCCATCTGGCCCCCACCACCCTGGATAAATCTCTGTGCCACACCGCATTCCTCATAGCAGTCTTCCAGACCGGCTACTGCACTGCTGTGTAAAGGGTTGTCCTGGCATGCTGCTGGCAAGATTTTAACATGTAAGTTGATGCAATAAAATTCTTGGTGTTTTTTTATTTAACTCTTTGATTCCAAATGTAGGGTTTATGGTTGTGGTTTATGGTCGTGGCCAAAAAATAGGATTTTTTGACTTACCGTAAAATCCATTTCTCTGAGTTCATTGACAGACACAGCGTTTCATTACAATATGGTTATATCACCCCCTTCAGGAGTAGGACTAGGCAGAAAAAAAGACTTGACTAAGCCTATGGGCAGTCCTAGGTGATATACAACCCCCTCTCTGCTATAGGCCTTCAGTTTAGTAACGTCTGCTGATCGGTGGCCAGAGCAAGTGTTCAGGCGTGCTGCACAAAGACTTTTACTATCCGGGGTGTGCTGAGATTCGACGATTGGGGACCAGGTCACCTATGGGCCCTCTCTCCCTTTCAATGGTGGAGTCTTCGGACTGATGAGCATTCTCCATCCCAGTTGGATGGTCTGGAATATGCCACAGCAGCATTCGTCTCCTGTTTTTTAACCAATTGGGATTAAGCAATCTTCTTCATTATTGATACTTCTCAAACTATATTAACTGTATTACTACCACTTCCCCTGATGAAGAGGAACAACACTTAACCTCGAAACGCATTGGGTAGCACTCCACTTTATTTATGTAGGAGTGTGTTGAGAAAAGTGGTTTTGTCTTTTTGGTATATGTACTACTATCATGACACTATTAATGCATTATTGTATCTATATCTATGGGGTCTTTGTAACCCCCTGTTTTTAGCTATTTAGCTGTTGTTAATAAAATATGATATTTTTTATCTAAATCAAATAAATTTTCTTTGTGGAATCTATGCCCTATAAAGTCCTAACTAAGAGGGTTGTGTACCAAAATTCAGTTTAGTAACAAGCAGCATCAGAAGTACCAAAAAAACTCTGAAGAGGGGTGGGTGCTGTGTCTGTCAATGAACTCAGAGAAATGCATTTTATGGTAAGCCAAAAAATCCTATTTTCTCTTTCGTTCATTGACAGACACACATTATGATAAGGAAGTCCCAAAGCAGTGCCAAACATGAGGGGTGGGGTAACAACAAAAGTCCAAGGCTAACACATGAGCCAACCAGGTAACAGGAGCTCAACGCAGAACAACTGGTGCCCAACCTGAACAATACACCCCAAGAGGGGATAACCACCTTAAAGTAGTCTGCAAAAACTTGCAGCCAAAAGAAACATCTGCAGATGCTAGCACATTCACTTCATTGAATGTTGCGAAAGGTTACACAAACAACCAGGTGACCGCCCAGCAAAAATTGCACCCCTGACGCCTGATGACGGAAGACCCAGAAGCACTATTGCCCGAATAAAGAGTGCCGCAACAGGGAAGAAGAGAACCAACTCCTGATAGAACCGGCCTGAGTCATCATCAGTCTGATCCATCCCTGTCTTGGCCTGTACAAGAGCAAAAACAGTGAGTCTGACCCTGAAAAGACTCAATGGCTGCCAAATACACCCAAAAAATACCCGAACCACATTCATGGCATTTAAGACAAACGCCATAGGAGATGTTGACCAGGGCACAGGGAAGGTACCACCATGTCCTATTCAAAGGGGAATCAGAGGAAAAAGCAATGAGCAAAGGCGAAAAAAAAAACCACCTCATCCTTGTGGGACACCAGAAAGTCTACAACAAGATAACGCCACCAGTTCCAACACCCTGCCAGCAGAGGTGATAGCCACTCAAAAAAGGCCACCTCCTGAAACCGAGTAAGCAGGGGAACCTCCCGAATATTTTTTAAACAGAGGCCGCTGTAGAACCGAAGGCATCAAGTTCAGATCCCACAGCGGTAGAAGAGACCGCACCAGTGGAAACAGACTTTGAATCCCAAACAAAAGATATGCCCCATGTATTGCAAGACCAAGGGATGCCACAGAAGAAGACTGCCAAGGCTAACAACTGGCCCTTGAAGGTACTCAAGGCCCATTTCTGTTCACCCCCCCAGGTCGGAAGGTCGAAATTGGAGCCACCACGAAGGAACTAGAAAGAATGCCTAACGACTCACACCGGGATATATATGCCTTCCACGTCCGGCAGTAGATCTACCTAGAGATAGTGTTAGTAAACGACCGCTCGTGCGCTATCCCGCACGCTCCCGTGCGCGTGCTCCCGTGCTAGTGCAAAGACAGCCTATTTAAACTGGAAACACCCTACAGCATTACTGTGACCCCAGTGACCCCTTTTGAGAGACTTTCCTGCACCTGTGACCCCAGCTTTACTTGGACTTGTTGCTTTCTGCCTGCCCTAACTCCGGCCTGCCTACGACTAGCCTTCTGCCTGATTCTCCTGTACCTTTGCTGCACGCACATTGCCGACCCTGCTTGCACCTGACTACCCGCCTGCCTGCTCCACTTGTACCGCATTGCCCGCCTGTTGCCGACCCAGATTGCACGAGCTCCAGTGGACATCTCACATACCAGCAAGTGACCCAGTCCAACCCTGGTGCCCCCCTGTGCTCTTGGGCTCCCTGTCTGCACTACCAGGGGTTCTTGAACCAGGCCGCCAGAGAGGTTACCCCCTGCATAAGCCAGACTCAACCGCCAGGTACGTGACAGTAACGGACAGCCATGTCTGAGTCTGCGCAGGGGACCTCTCCCATGGACAAGCTGTGTGCACACCTTGCGGGACTTACCCAAGCTGTAAGGAACCTGCAGGAAGGCTATACCCGCCTGGAAGAAGGAGTGCAGATACCGCCTGGAATGATGGCCCCTAGCTACCAGTTCTGGCTGGGTCTCTCGGAGCCGCTCAAGGACGAGCTGGCTCGCGTCGGGGTCCCAAACACCCTCGATGCCCTGATCAATCTGGCCATCCAGATAGATCACCGTCTGCGGGAACGCAGGGCCGAGAGATCTGCTGGACCCGCACGTCTGACCTGGATGATGCCTCGAGTTCCCAGTTATCCAGCGCCCAGTCCAGCTGCCTCCTCCTCCGCTCCACCAGACTCCCAAGAACCCATGCAAATCAGGCTCTTCCACACGTCTTTGACCCCCGAAGAGCGCCAGAGGCGCATGTTGCAGAACTTGTGCCTGTATTGTGGAGGTTCCGGGCACCTAGTGAGAAATTGTCCTGCCAAGGCCGGTAAGTGCACCACCAGTAACCCTGATGGACTGTTGTATCTGCCTAACGATAAAGCTCACCTTGTGCTTTCTGTCTCCTTGCAGCTGCCCAGTGGGACTATTCCAGTGCTGGCTATCCTTGACTCTGGTGCATGCAGCTGCTTCGTGGACACCTCCTTCGCAGCGCAGCACCAGATCCCCCTTCGGCCGAAGAAACATCCCATGGTTGTCTGACTGGCCGACGGGTCAACTATTAGTTCGGGCACCGTTACCCAGGAGACTATCCCAGCGCTTACCAGGACCAAAGGAGGACATGCTGAACTTCTGCTATTGGACGCTATCACATCCCCTCTATTCCCAATTATCCTGGGCATCCCCTGGCTCTGGACTCACAATCCCCAAATTGACTGGGTCACTGGCGAAGTGAACTTCTCCTCCTCTTACTGCCATTGCCACTGTCTGCCTCTATATGGAGAATCCTCCAGTCATACTCAGTTTGGGCACAGACCCCGATTCGGAATCCTGCCTGCTTGTTCCTGCCCACTATCATGAATTCCTAGACGTCTTCAGTAAAAAGGGGGCGGACGTCCTCCCTCCACTCCGGTCCTATGACTGCCCAATTGACCTCTTACCAGGGGCTGAAGTACCTTTCGGGCGGATCTTTCCCTTATCAGAGGTGGAATTGGCCGCTCTCAAGGTGTACCTGGATGAGAATCTGGAGAAGGGCTTTATTCATCCATCCACCTCGCTGGCAAGCGCCAGAATCTTCTTTGTAGACAAGAAGGACCATTCTCTCCGGCCCTGCATTGATTATCGGGAACTTAATCGGATTACCATCAAGAACCGATACCCGTTACCTCTGGTTCCACAACTCTTCCAGAGGTTGGGGACCACAGCAGTCTTCACTAAGTTGGACTTACGTGGAGCTTACAACCTGATCCGCATTCGCGAAGGGGATGAGTGGAAGACAGCCTTCCGAACGCGGTTCGGGCACTACGAATATCTCGTCATGCCCTTCGGATTATGTAATGCCCCTGTAACGTTCCAACACCTGGTAAACAACATCTTCCGGGACTTCCTAGACCAGTTCCTAGTCGTTTACTTGGACGACATCTTAACCTTCTCCCCCTCTCTGGAAGAGCATCGCCAGCACGTGAAGCGCGAGCTTGCCCGCCTCCGACTTCGCGGCCGCTATGCCAAGGCGGAAAAATGCGCTTTTGAGTGCACTGAAATTTCATTCCTGGGGTTCAACATTTCCACGGCCGGAATCACCATGGACCCCCAGAAGGTCTCGGCCATCCTGGACTGGCCCGCTCCTGTTGACAAAAAGGGAGTCCAGCGATTCGTTGGGTTCACAAACTTCTATCGGAAGTTTATCAAGGGGTTTTCGTCAGTCATCACCCCAATAACCCAACTCGCCAAACAGGACTCACGCTTTTGCTGGACTCCCGAGGCCCAAGAGGCCTTCACCCAACTCAAGCGACTGTTCACATCTGCTCCCGTCCTTAAGCGCCCGGACCCTGCCTTGCCATACACCCTGGAAGTAGATGCCTCTGAGACAGCAGTGGGAGCAGTCCTTTCGCAGAGACAGGCCCAAAGGCCTCACTTCACCCTATCGCCTTCTTCTCAAGGAAGCTAACTCCTCCGGAAAGGAACTATGAAGTTGGCGATAGGGAGCTACTGTCAATCAAGTCGGCCCTGACAGAATGGCGGTACATCCTGGAAGGAGCTTCCCACCCTATTCTGGTTTTTATAGACCACAAAAACCTAGAATACCTGCGAACCGCCAAGAGACTGAAACCTTGGCAGGCACAATGGGCATTGTTTTTCTCCCGGTTCCAACTGCACATCACTTACAGGCCCGGGGCTAAAAACGTAAAGCCGGATGCATTGTCAAGAATGTTCCCCATTCCGGATAACATGCCTCCGCCGGATACCATCCTCCCTGCCCAGAGCTTCCTGCTCACTCAGGAAGACCTTCTCTCACAGATTCAGAGATCTTGCACCAGCCTCACTGAACTGCCGGACCCCCAACTCAGACTAAAAGATGGGTTATGGTGTTTCGGGAATAGACTATATGTCCCACAAGAACTCCGCTCAGCCTTTCTCGGACTCTGTCATGATACCAAGATGGCCGGGCACTTTGGTGGTCCCAAGACAACAGAATTACTTGCACGCTCCTTCTGGTGGCCTCAGCTGAAGGAAGATTGTCAGAGTTACGTAGCCATCTGTCCTGTCTGTGCCAGAAACAAATCGGAAAGATCCAAGGCCTGGGGTCTCCTCAACCCATTGCCATTCCAGAACGTCCATGGGCCCAAATTGCAATGGACTTTATAGTGGAGCTTCCACCATCTGCAGGCTACAAAACAATCTTGTTGGTCGTGGACTGGCTCACAAAGATGGCCCATTTTTTGCCCATGAAGGGCACTCCGTCAGCGGCTGAGACAGCGGAAATATTCATAAGGGAGGTGGTCCGTTTACACGGGATTCCTGCCAACATCGCGTCGGACCGAGGGGTACAGTTCACCTCCTGTTTCTGGAAGTCCCTGTGTGCCACCTTGGGAATCGAGCTGGCCTTCTCCTTGGCCTACATCCCCAGTCCAATGGGCAAACTGAGAGGACGAACCAAACGAACAGTATCTACGGTGCTATTCCTCCTACTCCCAGGATGACTGGGTGTCCCTTCTACCAGTAGCCGAGTTTGCGTACAATAACTCTGTCCACTCTGCCACCAAGCAGTCACCCTCCTGGGCAAACCTCGGCTACCACCCGTCCTTCCTGCCCGACCTGGCCATGGAAAGCACAGTACCTGCTGTCCTGGAAACCACACAATTTCTTGAGAAGAACAACAAACTCCTTCAGGAGACCCTTGCCCAAGCTCAGGCTACCAGCAAGAGAAACGTTGATAGGGGAAGGAGGGGAGAACTGGACTTAAAAGTCGGTCAACAGGTCTGGCTGTCCACAAGGAACCTAAGGCTCTCCTGTCCCTCAAAGAAGCTGGGACCCAGATACATAGGGCCATTCCCAATTAAGAAGAGAATCAACAGACAATGAGCCAATGAGTTAAACTTGCCATCATCCTTGCATATCCACCCGGTCTTCCATGTTAACCTGCTTAAGCTAGTGATCAAGGATGTCTTTCCGGGGCGTAGCTCAGCACCCCCAGAACCGGTCTTGGTGGACGGAGAGGAAGAATTTGAGGTGGAGACCATCCTCGATTGTAGGAAAAGAGGAGGCAGCACCCAATTCTGGTAAAATGGAAGGGGTATGGACCCGAGGAAAACTCCTGGGAGCCTGAAGAGAATCTGCATGTAAGGGATTTGATCAGAGCCTTCTGGAGAAGACACCCGACCAAGAGAGCCCGTTGGGGGGGCAATGTTAGTAAACGGCCGCTCATGCGCTATCCCGCGCGCTCCCGTGTGCGCTAATGGTGCCAAAGACAGCTTATTTAAACTGGAAACACCCTGCAGCAGATGCTGTCTGTTCTACAGCGTTACCGTGACCCCAGTGACCACTTTTCAGAGACTTTCCTGCACCTGTGACCCCGGCTTTACTTGGACTTGTTGCTTTCTGCCTGCTCTGACCCCCGGCCTGCCTACGACTACCCTTCTGCCTGATTCTCCTGTACCTTTGCTGCCCACATGTTGCCGAACCTGCTTGCACCTGACCACTCGCCTGCCTGCTCCACTTGTACCGCATTGCCCGCCTGTTGCCGACCCGGATTGCAGGACCACTCTTCAGCCTGCACGAGCTCCAGTGGACATCTCACATACCAGCAAGTGATCCAGTCCAACCCTACCAGCCAGGGGTTCTTGAACCAGGGCCACAGAAGAGATTACCCCCTGCATAAGCCAGACTCAACTGCCAGGTACGTGACAGACAGGTTCTCTAGCCTTCAGCAGAATCGTAACTTCAGCACCTGGTTCAACACAGCCAGGCCAGCAAAACCAGTGACTGTATCGCAGGACGAAAGATCGGCCCTGGGGACAGTAGATCCTCCCCAAAAAGACAGTCGACAAGGAACGCCGGTGACCAGGTGCACCAGGTCGATGTACCAAGACCAACAAGACCAATCCGGGTCCAAAGGAACCAGAATCCCTTCGGCCCTGATCCTGCGCCAAGGGCACAGCAACCACAGGTCAGAGGGAAAGGTGTAGTTCAAATGATACCGGCCTACAGGGGCCACCAGAGCATTTGAGGTGCCCACCAGAGGCACCCAACCTTGCCAGAAGCTCCAGTACCGGCCTGTTCAGCCAGGACGCAAACAGATCTACCTCTGGATCACCCCACCAGATACATATCCAATGAAACACTGCCTGGTGAAGAGAACACGCCGTGGTCCAACCGTGCAGACTGAGACATTCCGCCTGCCAGGGTTGCACCCTTGGAATGTGTACACCGGAGGAGTCCCAAACGGAATGTTCTGCCACCTGAAGATCCTGGCTACTACCAGGGCTACCAACACAATTTGTTTCACCCTGGCGAGTGACATAGGCCACTACCGTTGCAACATCCAACTGGATCCGCACCAGGAGCCCCCGGAGTTGATCCTTCCATGATCCAGATGTAAACGAATCACCCGAACTTCCAGGATATCGATCGTTAGTCTGAAATTCTCCAGTGTCCAACGGTCCTGAGCAGAGCGCAGTCCCAGGACACCTCCCCAACTGGACAGTTGCGGGAACCGCCATCCAATACAAGGGGAGAAAGAATTTGCCCTGTCAAAGACTGGGAGAGCGCAACCACCAGACCAGGGTGCCCCTGGCTTTTCTGGCTCAGCCAAATCTGATTACTCAGAGACCTCAGGCACTTGTCCCATTACACCAGGATCTCCCAGAAGAGAGCTTGTATGGAACTGTGTAAGTGGAATCGCCTAGAAGGTAGATACCATCATGCCCAACACCTGCCTGCAGGCCCACAGGAAGGCCCACCAGCCAGACACCACAGATGAAATAGCATATAACTTCTGGAGACAGTCCAGGGGAAAAAACACTCCGGCCAGCGCTGGAGCCAGGGTAAGGCCCAGATATTTTAATGTTCTGGAAGGAGCCAAAGCAGACTTTAGGTAGTATAGAAGTCAACTGATCTGTCAAGGACATAGTGGCTACGTCACCCTACAGAGTAGCGGTGGTCTCTGCTCGCAGAAGAAGGTCCTCCAGGCAGCCCAGTCCCACATCCCCCATTAACCACGTCCGATCCGGGGGCTAACACCTTGGGAAAAAAACGAGGATTGGTGTTGAGACCAAAGGCAACACCCTGAACTGATCCTGCCCTCCACCCACAGCAAAAGAGGGAGTGCTGGGATCAGGCATAGTGGAAAGTGTAAGTAAGCATTCGTGATGGCGAGAGAGGCAGAAAAAAACCCAATGAGGAGGGGACGCTACCACCGTGCGGATGGACCCCATCCTGAACTTCTATACCCGTACAAGCAGGTCAGGGTAGACCCTAGAACCAACCACATTGACATTGTCATATGTGAGACAACGGATACCAGATGCTAACACCAAGTTGAAACCCTTGCATACTGCCCTGACTACAGCCTTTGAATGGACAAGGGAACTGGAGGATGTCATCAATCAGCTCAAAGCTGATATCCAGGTCCCGCCTGCTCTCAAATTGCCTGACCAAAACAAACCCTTCCAACTGTATTGTTCTGTTAAGGAAGCCACAGGAAATAGAGTTCTTAGACAGAGGTCACCATCAAGAATACGCATGGTGGCCTATGAAAGCGTACAATTGGATCCAATCCTCCATGGAACACCAACCTGTGTAAAAGCAGTTGCAGCTGCTGCACTACTAGTTAAGAAGGTTGCCATTGTAAGGATAAACCAACCTCTAACAATTTACCCAACACATGCTGCAAATGAAATCTCGAAAAGAGCAAAGACCAAACACTTGTCATCAGCAAGGATGAGCAAGTATGAAGCAATCCTGCTTGAATCAGGAGAAATAGAAGTGAGAAGATGTACTACAATCAATCCTGCCAGATTTCTCCCAGAGAGAGAATAAGACCTCGAAGAGCAGGATGACCACATCTGCTTAAAACTTATGGAAGAAGAAATGCAGAAAATCACCCCAGTAAAAGACGCTTCTCTTGAAATTCCTGATCTGATCCTGTTTGTAGACAGTTCACGCCTGGACAAAGATGGAGTCCCAAGAACGGCATATGTGGTAACAACATTGGAGGAAGTGATTGAGACCCAACTACTCCTTTCATCACTTTCAGCGCAGGTTGCCGAGTTGGTAGCACTCACCAGGGCCTATAAGGCCACAAAGGATAAACCAGCCAACATCTATACAAACAGCAGGTATATGCTAGGAGTAGTCCATGAGTATGGACCCATATGGAAGAACAGAGGATTCACAACTGCTGCAGGAGAACCAATTCAAAGCTGGAAATATGTTCAAGAACTTTTTGAAGCAGTCACCCTCCCAAAGGAAGTAGCCATTCTGAAGGTCAAAGCACATACGGGAGGACATACCATGGAGGAAAAGGGAAACCAACTGGCTGATCAAATTGCCAGAAAGACTGCAGAAACACCAATGGAAGCAAGCATGACCCTAATTACGGATTTTGCAAAGGAAGAAGAGGAAACCCATAAAATATTGGAGAAGAGAAGAAAACAAATACAGAAAGCAAAATAACTGGTAAAGAAATTGCAAGAATCTGCACCTGATGATTGGTATGAACTCATGGAAAGGGATGGAGCAAAGAAAGACCACAATAGACTCTTATGCAAGGAGAATGGAATATGTGTTCCACCACAAACGGAGAAGATGATCATGCAACTAGCCCATGGCCCGGGTCATCTAGGCCCTAAGGCAATGGAGAGAAATATCAGCATCACAGGATCCAGTATACAGCTCAGCATCACAGGACACAGTATACAGCTCAGCATCACAGGTGGGGTAAATTGCAGCCAGTATCACAGGACACAGTATAGAGCCCCATCATCACAGGTAGGAGTATATAGCAGCCAGCATCACAGGTGGGGGTAAATTGCAGCCAGTATCACAGGTGGGGTGAATTGAAGCCAATAACATAGGTGGGGGTAAATTGCAGCCAGTATTACAGGTGGGGTAAATTGCAGCCAATATCACAGGTGGGGGTAAATTGCAGCCAGTATCACAGGTGGGGTAAATTGCAGCCAGTATCACAGGTGGGGTAAATTGCAGCCAATAACACAGGTGGGGGTAAATTGCAGCCAGTATCACAGGTGAGATAAATTGCAGCCAATATCACAGGTGGGGGTACATTGCAGTCAGTATCAGACGTGGGGTAAATTGCAGCCAATATCACATGTGGGATAAATTGCAGCCAATAACACAGGTGGGGTACTTTGCAGCCAGTAACACAGGTGGGGGTACTTTGCAGCCAATATCACAGGTGGGGTACTTTGCAGCCAGTAACACAGGTGGGGGTACTTTGCAGCCAATATCACAGGTGGGGTACTTTGCAGCCAATATCACGGGTGGGGGTACTTTGCAGCCAGTAACACAGGTTGGGGTACTTTGCAGCCAATATCACAGGTGGGGTACTTTGCAACTAGTAACACAGGTGGGGTACATTGCATTGCAGAGACCCCCCCGAAGTTGGGACAAGTCCCACACTTAGCCCATCTAATAGGCAGGCAGGCAGGGGTGTGCAGAGATTGGCTTGCGGACCAGCGGGCTGTCAGTGTGCAGGGATCAGCTTGCGGACCAGTGGGCTGTCATTGTGTAGAGCCTATGCTTGCGGTGAGCGGGCTGGAGTCTGGCTTCTCTCTCCATGGCCTGAAGTGCTGCAGAGGCTCCTCTGAGATCAATCACCACCGTCTAGTGGACGGCGGTAATTGATTGATACCAGCAGGAGCAAATAGGCGGCTTGAGGCACAGAGCAAAGTGCCGCAAGGCATGAATAAACCCTGCCATTGAAGCGTGACGCCTGCATGCAATGTTAATTTAAACAAACTTTTTTTTCTTAAAGGGGACCTCTTTTTATTTATTTATTTTGGGGGGCTGTGCCCCCATTGGGTGGGCCGCCACTGATAGTGACATGCAAAAAGTTGAGTTTGCAGGGATCAGTGGTCATGGTAAATCTAAGATTGAGATCATTCGTATTCATGGCAGTCAGGCAATGGTCCAAAGATTCCCTACTACCACTCCATACCAGAAAAATGTTGTCAATAAATCTGTACCAAATCAAAATGTTCTAGGTTAGGACCACCAAATTTTCATCAGCAAGGAACAAACTTTCCCACTCCCCCAGGTACAGGTTGGCATAGGAGGGGGCACAACAGGTCCCCATAGCCACCCCCTATATCAGGAGGAAGTGGGAGTCATCAAAGGTAAAAAAGTTATGTGTCAGGATAAATTAGAGGGATGAGGAAATGAAATTGTGTAATTTCTGTCGTTCCATGGGATTGAGACAAAAAATGTCTGACCGCTAGGATTCCTTCCTGATGTGGAATCAAACTATACAATGCCTCCACATCCACCAAAACCAGGAGGGCCAAAGGAGGTATACATAAGCCCTCCAGGTTTTGAAGGAGGTGTGCAGTGTCCCTGATGTAGGATGAGAGATTTGTCACCAGAGTTCACCTGTTCATCTATATATCTGCTGAGGTTCTCCGTAATACTTCCTTGGCTGGACACAATTGGTCTGCCGGGAGGTTCTATTAGGTCCTTGTGAACCTTGGGTAGACTGTAAAAGGTAGGAATTTTCAGAAAACTAGTTTGTATACCTTCCCAGGTAGACTTGTCAATGATATTGCTAAGATAAGCTGTATCTACGAGTATGTAGAACTCCTTATTGAAGTTTTCAATCATTGACCGTGGTATGGGTCTATACCAATCTGTATTACGGAGAATCCTAAGGCACATGTCTTTGTATTGGTCTTTGCTCAAGATGGCAATGTTCTTCCTTTTATCTGAGGGTTTTAAAGTTAAATGGTGTTGGTCTATTACATTTTTTAGTGCTTTTCTATCGTATTGTGTGGGAGGCCGAAAATGGTCCCGGAGGCCAAAATTCCGGAGGCCCCAAAATCGCACTCCGGGGCCTGGGAAGCCGAAAATGGTCCCAGGAGGCCAAAATTGCACTCCCGGGCTTGGGAGGCCAAAAATGGTCCCGGAAAACAAAATCGCACTTCCGGGCCAGGGAGGCCGAAAATGGTCCCGGGAGGCCAAAATTGAACTCCTGGGACTGAAAGGCCGAAAATGGTCACGGGAGTCCAAAATCGCACTCCCGGGCCTGGGAGGTCGAGAATGGTGCCGGGAGGCCAAAATCGTACTCCCAGGCCTGGGAGTTCTGAAATGGTCACGGGAGTCCAAAATCGCACTCCCGGGCCTGGAAGGCCGAAAGTGGTCCCGAGAGGCCAAAACTGCACCCCCGGACCTGGGAGGCCAAAAATAGTCCATGGAGGCCAAATTCGCACTCCCGTGCCTGGGAGGCCCAAAATGTTCCCAGGAGGCCAAATTTGCACTCCCAGGTCTGGGAGGCTGAAAACGGTCCTGGGAGGCCAAAATCGCACTCCCTGGCCTGGGAGACCGAAAATGGTGCCAGAGGCCAAAATCCAACTTGTGGGCCTGGGAGGCCAAAAATGGTCCCAGAGGCCAAAATCCAACTTGTGGGCCTGGGAGGCCAAAAATAGTCCCGGGTGGCCCAATTTGCACTCCCAGGCTTGGGAGGCCGAAATGTTCCTGGGGGGCAAAATTCGCACTCCTAAGCCTGGGAGGCTGAAATTGGTCCAGGAGGCCATAATCGCACTCCCAGGCCTGGGAGATCTAAAATGGTCACGGGAGTCCAAAATCGCACTCCCGGGCCTGGGAGGTCGAGAATGGCGCCGGGAGGCCAAAATCATACTCCCAGGCCTGGGAGATCTGAAATGGTCACGGGAGTCCAAAATCGCACTCCCGGGCCTGGAAGGCCGAAAGTGGTCCCGAGAGGCCAAATTCGCACTCCCGGGCCTGGGAGGCCAAAAATAGCCCCTGGAGGCCAAATTCGCACTCCAAGGCCTGGAAGGCCTAAAATGGTCCCGGGAGGCCAAAACTGCACTCCCGGGTCTGGGAGGCCAAAAATAGTCCATGGAGGCCAAATTCGCACTCCCGTGCCTGGGAGGCCCCAAATGTTCCCAGGAGGCCAAATTTGCACTCCCAGGTCTGGGAGGCTGAAAACGGACCTGGGAGGCCAAAATCGCACTCCCTGGCCTGGGAGGCCGAAATGTTCCTGGGGGCAAAATTCGCACTCCTAAGCCTGGGAGGCTGAAATTGGTCCAGGAGGCCAAAATCGCACTCCCGGGCCTGGGAAGCTGAAAATGGTCCAGGAGGCCAAAATCGCACTCCCGGCCTGGGGGGACGAAAATGGACAAAGAGGCCAAAATCGCACGATGGGGCCTGGGAGGCAGAAAATGGCTCCAGGTGGCCAAAATCGCACTCTGGGCCTGTGAGGTCGACAATGGTCCTGGGAGGCCAAAATCGCACTCCTGGGAGTCCAAAAATGGAACCGGGAGGCCAAAATCGCACTCCGGGCCTGGGAGGCCGAAAGTGGTCCAGGGAGGCCAAATTCTTACTCTCGGGCCTGGAAGGCCGAAAATGGTCCCGTGAGGCCAAAATCGAACTCGCAGGACCGGGAGTCCGAAAATGGTCCCGGGAGACCAGAATCGCACTCCCGAGCCTGGGAGGCCAAAAATGCTCCTGGAGGCCAAATTCGTACTCCCGGGCCTGGGAGGCTGAAACTGGTCCCGGGAGGCCAAAATCGCACTCTTGGGCCTAGGAGGCCCAAAATGTTCCCAGGAGGCCAAATTTGCACTCCCAGGCCTGGGAGGCTGAAAATGGTCCCGAGAGGCCAAAATCGCACTCCCTGGCCTGGGAAGCCGAAAATGGTCCCGGGAGGCCTAAATCCAACTTGTGGGCCAGGGAGACCAAAAATGGTCCCAGAGGCCAAAATCCAACTTGTGGGCCTGGGAGGCCAAAAATAGTCCCGGGAGGCCCAATTTGCACTCCCAGGCCTGGGAAGCCGAAAATGTTCCCGGGAGGCCAAATTCGCACTCCCGGGCCTGGGAGGTTGAAATTGGTCGAGGAGGCCATAATCGCACTCCCGGACCTGGGAGGCTGAAAACGGTCCCAAAGGCCAAAATCGCCTGGGAAGCTGAAAATGGTCTCGGGAAGCCAAAATCACACTCTCGGCCTGGGGGGACGAAAATGGTCAAGGAGGCCAAAATCACACTCCCGGGCCTGGGAGGCCGAAAATGGACCCGGGAGGCCAAAATCGCACTCCGGGTCTGGGAGGCCGAAAATGGTCCTGGGAGGCCAAAATCGCACTCCCTGGCCTGGGAGGCCGAAAGTGGTCCACGGAGGCCAAATCCTCACTCTCTGGCCTGGGAGGCCAAAAATGGTCCCGGAGGCCAAATTTGCACTTCCGGGCCTGGGAGGCTGAAACTGGTCCCGGGAGGCCAAAATCGCACTCCTGGGCCTGGGAGGCCAAAAATAGTCCCAGAAGCCAAAATCGCACTCTTGGGCCTGAGAAGCTAAAATGGTCCCGGAAGCCAAAATCACACTCCCGGGCCTGGGAGGCTGAAAGTGATCCCGGGAGGCCAAAATCGCACTCTTGGGCCTGAGAAGCTAAAAATGGTCCCGGAAGCCAAAATCACACTCCCGGGCCTGGGAGGCCGAAAATGGTTCCAGGAGGCCAAAATCGCACACTTGGGCCTGGGAGGCTGAAAATGGTCCCAGGAGTCCAAAATTACGGGGACGCACATTAAAACCTGAGGACCCTGGTAAAAGTCGGAGGGTCCGGGTTCACACGCTAAAACCGGAGGACCT
>BLSH010528091.1:26529-47548 GCA_018402905.1 Glandirana rugosa
GTTAAAAACCCGAGGGTCCTGGTCCTCACGGGGCCTGGGAGCCCGAAAATCGTCCTGGGAGGCCAGAATCGCACTCCTGGTCCTGGGAGCCCAAAAATTGTCCTGGGAGGCCAAAATCGCACTCCTGGGCCTGGGAGGTCGAAAATGGTCCCAGGAGGCCTAAATCGCACTCCCGAACCTGGGAGGTCAAAAATGGTCCCAGGAGGCCAAAATTGTACTCCCGGGCCTGGGAGGTCAAAAATGGTCCCAGGAGGCCAAAATCGCACTCTTGGCCTATGAGGAAGAAAATGTTCCTTGGGGCCAGGTTCACTCTCCCAGGCCTGGGAGGCCAAAAATTTTCCCAGGAGGTCAAATTCTCACTCCCGGGTCTGGGAGGCTGAAAATGGTCCCTGAGGGCAAAATTGCACTCCCAGACCTGGGAAGCTAAAAATGGTCCAGGAGGCCAAAATCACACTACCGGGCCTGGGAGGTCGTAAATGGTCCCGGGAGGCCAAAATCGCACACTTGGGCCTGGGAGGCCGAAAATGTTCCCGGGAGGCCAAGATTGCACTCCCGGGCTTGGGAGGCCAAAAATGGTCCCAGGATGCCAAAATCGCACACTCGGGCCTGGGAGATTGAAAATGGTCCCCGTAGGCCAAAATCGCACTCTGGGGCTGGGAGTCCGAAATCAGTCCCGGGAGGCCAAAATCGCACCCCTGGGCCTGGGAGGTCGAGAATGGTCCCTGGAGGCCAAAATCGTACTCCCAGGCCTGGGAGATCTAAAATGGTCACGGGAGCCCAAAATTGCAATGCCAGGCATGGAAGGCCGAAAATGGTCCTGAGAGGATAAATTCGCTCTCCCGGGGGGCCTGGAAGGCCAAAAAATAGCCCCTGGAGGCCAAATCCGCACTCCCGCCTGGGAGGCCGAAAATGTTCTCTGGAGGCCAAATTCGCACTCCAGGTCCTGGAAGGCTGAAAATGGTCCTGGGAGGCCAAAATCGCACTCCCGGGCCTCGGAGGCCAAAAATAGTCCCTGGAGGCCAAATTCACACTCCCAAGCCTGGGAGATCTAAAATGGTCACGGGAGTCCAAATTCGCACTCCCAGGCCTGGGAGGCTGAAAATGGTCCCAGGAGGCCAAAATCGCACTCCCTGGCCTGGGAGGCCAAAAATGGTCAAAGAGGCCAAAATCCAACTTGTGGGCCTGGGAGGCCGAAAATGTTTCCGGGAGGCACAATTCACACTCCTAGGCCTGGGAGGCCGAAAATGTTCCCGGGAGACCAAATTCATACTCCCGGGCCTGGGAAGCTGAAAATGGTCCAGGAGGCCAAAATCGCACTCCCGGCCTGGGGGGACAGAAATGGTCAAGGAGGCCAAAATCGCACACTTGGGCCTGGGAGGCAGAAAACGGTCCCGGGTGGCCAAATCGCCCTCCCAGGCCTGTGAGGTCGACGATGGTCCTGGGAGGCCAAAACCGCACTCCCGGGCCTGGGAGGCTAAAAATAGTCCGGGAGGCCAAATTTGCAGTCCCGGGCCTGCCAGACTGAAACTGCTCCCGGGAGGCCAAAATCGCACTCCTGGGCCTGGGAGGCCGAAAATGGTCCAGGAGGCCAAAATCGCACTCTGGGCCTAGGAAGCTGAAAATGGTCCCAGAGGCCAAAATCACACTCCCAGGCCTGGGAGGCCGAAAATGGTTCCGGAGGCCAAAGTCACACACTGGGGCCTGGGAGCCCGAAAATTGTACTGGGAGGCCAAAATCGCACTCCTGGGCCTGGGAGGTTGAAAATGGTCTCGGGAGGACAAAATCGCACTCTCGAACCCGGGAGGTCAAAAATGGTCCCAGGAGGCCAAGATCGCACTCCCGGGCCTGGGAGGTCAAAACTGGTCTCAGGAGGCCAAAATCGCACTTCCGGGCCTGGGAGGCCAAATTCTCAGTCCCGGGCCTGGGAGGCTGAAACTGCTCCCGGGAGGCCAAAATCGCACTCCTGGGCCTGGGAGGCCGAAAATGGTCCCAGAGGCCAAAATCGCACTCTGGGCCTGAGAAGCTGAAAATGGTCCCAGAGGCCAAAATTACACTCCCAGGCCTGGGAGGCCGAAAATGGTCCCGGAGGCAAAAGTCACACACTTGGGCCTGGGAGGCTGAAAATGATCCTGGGAGGCCCAAATCGCACACTTGGGCCTGGGAGGTTGAAGATGGTCCCAGAAGTCCAAAATCGCACTCTGGGGCCTGGAAGCCCAAAAATTGTCCTGGGAGGCCAAAATCGTACTGCTGGGCCTGGGAGGTCAAAAATGGTCCCAGGAGGCCAAGATCGCACTCCTGGACCTGGGAGGTCAAAACTGGTCTCAGGAGGCCATAATCGCACTCTCGTGCTTATGAGGAAGTAGAAAGGTGCTTAGGGGCCAAGTTCGCTCTCCCGGGCCTGGGAGGCCAAAAATGTTCCCGGGAGGTCAAATTCTCACTCCCGGGTCTGGGAGGCTGAAAATGGTCCAGGAGGCCAAAATCTAACTACCTGGCCTGGGAGGCCGAAAATGGTCCCAGGAGGCCAAAATCACACATTTTGGCCTGGGAGGCTGAAAATGATCCCGGGAGGCCAAGATTGCACTCCCGGGCTTGGGAGGCCAAAAATGGTCCCAGGAGGCCAAAATCGCACACTCAGGCCTGGGAGGTTGAAAATGGTCCCCGTAGGCCAAAATCGCACTCAGGGGCCTGGGAGTCCGAAAATGGTCCCGAGAGGCAAAAATCGCACTTCCGAGCCTGGGAGGTCGAGAATGGTCCCGGGAGGCCAAAATTGTACTCCCAGGCCTGGTAAATCTAAAATGGTCACGGGAGTCCAAAATCGCAATGCTAGGCCTGGAAGGCCGAAAATGGTCCTGAGGGGCCAAATTCGCTCTCCCGGGGGGGCTGGGAGGCCAAAAAATAGCCCCTGGAGGCCAAATTCGAACTCCTGCCTGGGAGGCCGAAAATGTTCCCGGGAGGCCAAATTCGCACTCTGGGGCCTGGAAGGCAGAAAATGGTCCCGGGAGGCAAAAATCGCACTCTCAGGCCTGGGAGGCCAAAAATAGTCCCTGGAGGCCAAATTCGCACTCCTGAGCCTGGGAAGCCCAAAATGTTCCCGGGAGGCCAAATTCGCACTCCCAGGCCTGGGAGGCTGAAAATGGTCCCAGGAGGCCAAAATAACACTCCCTGGCCTGGGAGGCCAAAAATGGTCCTAGAGGCCAAAATACAACTTGTGGGCCTGGGAGGCCAAAAATGTTCCCGGGAGGCCCAATTCGCACTCCCAGGCTTGGGAGGCCGAAAATGTTCCTGGGAGGCCAAATTCGTGCTCCCGGGCTTGGGAGGCTGAAAATGGTCCCAGAGGCCAAAATCGCACTTCCAGGCCTGGGAAGCTGAAAATGGTCCAGGAGGCCAAAATCGCACACTTGGGCCTGGGAGGCAGAAAACGGTCCCGGGTGGCCAAAATCGCACTCCCAGGCCTGTGAGGTCGATAATGGTCCTGGGAGGCCAAAGTTACTATCCCGGGCCTGGGAGGCCGAAAATGGTCCCGTGAGGCCAAAATCAAACTCACAGGACCGGGAGTCCAAAAATGGTCCCAGGAGTCCAAAATCGCACTCCCAGGCCTGGGAGGCCAAAAATTGTACCGGGGCCAAATTTGCACTCCCGGGCCTAGGAGACTGAAACTGGTCCCGGGAGGCCAAAATCTCACTCCTGGGCCTGGGAGGCCAAAAATGGTCCCAGAGGCCAAAATTGCACTCTGGACCTGGGAAGCTGAAAATGGTCCCGGAGGCCAAAATCACACTCCCGGGCCTGGGAGGCAGAAAATGGTCACAGGGGCCAAAGGCACACACTCGGGCCTGGAAGGCCGAAAATGATCCCGGGAGGCCGAAAATGATCCCGGGAGGTCAAAATCGCACTCCCAGGCATATGAGGAAGAAAATGGTCCTTGGGGCCAAATTCGCACTCCCGGACCTGGGAGGCCGAAAATGGACCCTGAAGGCTAAAATCACACTCCCGGGCCTGGGAGGCCGAAAGTGGTCACAGGAGGCCAAATTTTCACTCTCGGGCCTGGGAGGCCGAAAATGGTCCCGTGAGGCCAAAGTCGAACTCATAGGACCGGGAGTCCGAAAATGATCCCAGGAGGCCAAAATTGCACTCCCGGGCCTGGGAGGCCAAAAATGGTCCCGGAGGCCAAATTCGCAGTCCTGGGCCTGGGAGGCTGGAACTGGTCCTGGGAGGCCAAAATCGCACTCTTGGGCCTGGGAGGCCGAAAATGGTCCCAGAGGCCAAAATCGCACTCTGGGCCTGGGAATCTGAAAATGGTCCCAGAGGCCAAAATCACATTCCCAGGCCTGGGAGGCTGAAAATGGTCCCGGAGGCCAAAGTCACACACTTGGGCCTGGGAGGCTGAAACTGGTCCCGGGAGGCCAAAATTGTACTCCTGGGCCTGGGAGGCCAAAAATAGTCCCAGAAGCCAAAATCGCACTCTTGGGCCTGAGAAGCTAAAATGGTCCCGGAAGCCAAAATCACACTCCCGGGCCTGGGAGGCTGAAAGTGATCTCGGGAGGCCAAAATCGCACTCTTGGGCCTGAGAAGCTAAAAATGGTCCTGGAAGCCAAAATCACACTCCCGGGCCTGGGAGGCCGAAAATGGTTCCAGGAGGCCAAAATCGCACACTTGGGCCTGGGAGGCTGAAAATGGTCCCAGGAGTCCAAAATTACACGCTGGGGCCTGGGAGCCCGAAAATCGTCCTGGGAGGCCAGAATCGCACTCCTGGTCCTGGGAGCCCAAAAATTGTCCTGGGAGGCCAAAATCGCACTCCTGGGCTTGGGAGGCCAAAAATGGTCCCAGGAGGCTAAAATCACATACTTGGGCCTGGGAGGCTGAAAATGGTAAAAAAAAAAAAAAACACAGACACTGGGAGTCTTACCAATATGTATAGACAGCGCTAGCCCTCTAATGAGGGGGGGGTGCAGTTATGAGAAAATTATCTGCCCTATTCAAAAAAAAAAAGAAAACAAACTGCTCCTCCTAATCTAGTCAACTGTATGTTTATTTGTTTATTACAAATATTCATTACATGACAGAACTTTACCACCCCATGTGTATTGTGTCCAGACCTTGGTATCCCTCCACCCTCCCTCCCCCTCCAATTCCCGTGTCCCTCTGGTAACTCCCTCTGAGTCCGTGGGGGGCTGTTGGCCTATGTATCCCGACCGGGGTCCTCCCCTCTTGGTGGAGGGATCAGAGGACCCCCTGTGGGAGACCTCCTTCTACTAAACAGCCCCTCTTATCTCCTCCGCTAAAGATGTTGTACCACCCCCTCCCCCCTACCCGCCGTGCCCTGTGTTTGTGAACAGTCCCAGTATTCAGTCCCAAATCTGTAGGGGCAACAATGGTGTATGTATGACTCACAGTTTGGAGTTGTCGGATCTGGAGTCCTTGGCAGTGATTGAGAAAAGTGTATATGGGGAGACCTGTGTCCTGGAAGGTCTCGACCCAATAGCCGATCCTGAGTTGGAGAGTGTGGATTGTGCACAGATACTCTCTTCGACGGCTGTGATGTTCACTCAAGGCTTAAACCCAATCAAGGTGGAGGGTATTGTAGATCCAAGTACTGTCCTGCTCCTATTAGTCACCCATTGTGGGAATGGGTTAGCAACCCATTCCCACAAATGGTCAAAGAATTAAATCACTCCTTAAAAAACGCATATTTAGTGGGACTACTTAAACAAAAAGAATATCAATATCTACAGGTTGATAAATATAATATCCCAAAGTTCTACATAATTCCAAAGATCCATAAAAATCTGCAGAAACCCCCTGGACGTCCTATAGTCTCAGGGGTAGGGGGCCCACTAGAAACAATAGGGAGATACGTAGACAAAAGAATACAACATTTAAATAGGGAATTACCGTCCTTTATTCTGGATACCTCACATCTGCTGAGAATACTTATGGACCTCACTATCCCCGTTACCTTTCTAACTAAAACACTGTAGGCAACCTGGCTGCATGTGTATAGATGGCGGGTTCAAAACCCCACTGTGCCACCCCCCTTGTCCACCACAATACTGACTATGCCATGCAGTCAAGAGCTACTTAGATCAGAGGGCCTTGCATTCCTCTCATGGTTCCAAGCTAAGGCTCTGAAGGTCCAACTGTGCACCAGGCAGGGGGGTTCAGGTCACCTGACATGTGTTCCAATGAAGGATCCTCACCTTACCACCAGGAGGGCGACCACTTCCCTCAAAGCTGGATCAAGCCCACTGATTTAAAGCGGAGGTCCGCTGCCTGCCGCCATTCCTTTAAAAATTAAAAGTCAGCAGCTACACATACAGTAGCTGCTGACTTTTAACTTTTTTTTTTTTTTTTGAAAATCTTTTTATTGCTTTTAACAGTGAAAAGAGAAAAACAAAACATAACATACACACATCCGGCTAGTCAACTCGCACAGGAGAGACCGCCTGCTATACAACCCACCAAAAGAGAGAAGAAAAAAAAAAATAAATAAAAACGACTATAGCATTGATACATTAGTTTGGTCTTGGTAAAACAAAACTGGTGTACTCCGTGATACAGTATATGAGAGGAACCACAGGCACATAGCCAATAATGCGTGGGTACATAAACCTGTACAGTCTGGGGGGAAGTCCCCTCAATCTCCTGCTCAGTTCCGATCCCAATGACAGGTGCCATGCCATTATGCTGTGTCATCTCTTTCCAACCACTTGGTCCAAATTTTGTCAAACTTACGTGGACAACCTCTGCTGCTATAAGTGGCCTTATAGAGAGGCAGCTGCGAATTAATCAGCCGCCTCCAATAAGCCTCTGTTGGGGCCGAGGGCTTCTTCCAATTAAGCACTATCGTCTTCCTAGCATAGTAAAACAGGAGACCTAGTAAAGTCCTACCAGCATTCGTGTTTGTCAGACCTTCCACCAGCCCCAGCAGACATATCTGGGGTGCCGGGGAGAGCGCGATCCCAGAGACTCCACCAACCGTGCCAACCACCCCGCTCCAGAAAGGCTGCAATACCGGGCACGTCCAGAAAATGTGAAAGAAATCACCCTCAGCCCCCCGACAACGCCAGCACTGTGATGAAACCTCTGAATTTAGGCGATGCATCCTAGTAGGGGTAAAATACGCCCTATGAAGGATTTTAAATTGAATCAGCCGGTCCCTAAGTGACACCAGCTGTTTGAATGGTGCATCCCACATATCGGACCAGTCATCATCATCCATCTCTGGAATGTCTGTCGACCATTTTTGTCTGAGTGTGGCAAGGTCAGGCAGTGCAATCATTGTCAGGTGAGAGTATAACTCAGAAGTGGGTTTTTTAAGCGAATCCGACCGGAGTAAAGCCTCCAATTCTGAACACTGCAAAATTATAGGTTGACAGGGGAATTGACTGTGGAAGGCATGAGCAAGCTGCATATGTCTAAAAAAATAAAAAGGAGGGATACCAAATTTAGCTCGAAGAGAATAAAAGGGAAGAATGCCTCCATTCTCCGTTATGTCAGATATGGATCTTATCTTAAATTTAGCCCAAGCCTGTGGTTCTGGGAGTGCATACAAATGGGACAAGAGAGGATTATTCCAGAGAGGAGTATGGGGAGAGACTACATTTGAGCTCCTAGACTCTAGCCGCAGCCCATGGTTCCAAGCCCTGAGTGTGGTCAGCATTGACGGGGTGAGAGGGTACGGGGCTCCCGAACCCCGGTGCAGCAATAACTTCAGCGCCTCAAGCGAGCCCAAAATGGCCGCCTCAAGCATCGTACAGGAATTTGAGACATCAGGTTGTAACCACCAATGGGCAGTCACCAGCTGTGCAGCTATATAATATTTTTGGCTATCCGACAGAGCCAGTCCCCCATGCAGCATCAAGGTGGCTAATTTGTACCTAGGGGCTTGATTTCCCCAGAGAAAAGAGGAGATTACACTATTTAATTGCGTAAAAAAGGTCTTTGGAATCCACCGAGGAGAATGACGAAACAGGTAATTAAACCGGGGAAGCAGTTTCATTTTCAATATGTTTATTCTACCCAGTAATGACAATGGCAGCTTGCTCCACACCCTCAACCGTTCCTTCATCTCTTGCAAGACTGGCGCCAGATTAAGCGCAATATAATCAGTTGCCTTCCTCGAGACAATCACCCCTAAATAACGAAACGTTTCTACCCATTGTAATGGGAGATCTGGTGGAGCATGGGAAATAGCGGCTTGATCTATTAGGAATAGAACTGACTTGTGCCAATTTACCTTCAGGCCAGTGACTCTAGAAAAAGTGTTCAGCACCTGAAGTGCGCCCTGTAAAGACGGACCTGCGGCCTGTAAAAACAGCAAGAGGTCGTCAGCGTACAGGGCCACCCGCTCCTCCACCCAGCCCACCCTCAGCCCACGGATATCAGGAGACACACGCAAAGCCTCTGCTATAGGCTCCATGGCCAGGGCAAAGAGGGTCGGAGAAAGAGGGCAGCCCTGCCTAGTGCCACGAGACAGCCCCAGAGGAGCCGAAAGAGCACCCCCAAGTCTGATCGAGGCCGTAGGCTGTGTGTATATGACCTTGACCCATTGAATAAACCTCAGCGGGAGCCCCATCCTGCGTAAGACCTCCCATAGAAAAGGCCACTCGACCGTGTCGAATGCCTTTTCGATATCGAGTGAGGCCACGACCCTGGTGCCTGTATTCAGGTGTTGAGCGTGAATGTTTGTGAAGAGCCTGCGAATGTTAATGTCTGTGGATCTATGGGGAATGAAACCCGTTTGATCCGTGTCTATAAGTGAATTTATTACCTGACTTAGCCTTGAGTTCAATAATTTGGTCAGAATCTTCATGTCGCAGTTTAGTAACGCTATGGGTCGATATGACGTGCACTGTGCAGGGTCCTTGGGGGGCTTATGGATCAAAGTAATGTGCGCATTCTGCATGGAAGGGGGCAGTAAGTCATCCGCCAAACACTGCGTGTATAACGTCGTCAGCTTAGCCGCTAAAAGGGGACAATGAGCCTTGTAAAATTCAATGGGGATACCGTCCGGACCCGGGGATCTTCCAGAAGGGAAGGACATGATAGTACCACTCACCTCCTCTACAGTGAAGGGACGTACCAGAAACTCTCTCTCTCTGTCCGATAACCAACCCAAGGCCAGTGGGTCTAGGAGAGTGTGAAGCTGGGAAGGTTCAAAGTCAGGAGGGATAGTGGTCGTGTACAGTCGGGTGTAAAAAAGAAAAAACTCATTGAGTATCTCTTCCTGATCAGTTACTCTCGTACCATCTGAGGCACAAAGTTCAGGTATCAAGGTGGAGGGCCTGTCGTTTTGGGCAAGCATGGCAAGAAACTTACCATTTCTATCACCCTGTTCAAAAAAAATCTGTTTACTATCCTGCATCTCCAGCCTAGTGATCTCAGACATATGTATGTTCAGATCTCTCTTGGCAGCCTGTAGGCTGTTGAAATTTTCAGGGGTGGCCGAGGTAGCATATAAGACAGTCTTCTCCTCTATGTCCCTCTGTAGTGCAGTGGACTCGCTGCGCTGCTCTGCCCTAACCGCTGCCGCAAGTGACATGTAGTGTCCTCTCATAAAGGCTTTAAATGCATCCCATTCAATGCCAGGTGTAGCGGTTCCTGTATTGGACTGCCAATAACCCTCCATGACCCCTGGCGTTTCCTCTAAAGCTTTGGGATGGGATATCCATTTCACACCTAACCTCCACATGGACGTGTTGTACCTTTCCCCTGATTTCAGTGAAACTAACAGTGGACTGTGGTCAGATAAGCCGCTAGGAAGGTAAGAAGCCGTAAGAACATCCCGCAACATAGCAGAATTAGCGAAGGCCAGATCTATTTGGGAAGCCGTCTTATGGGACGTGGAGAAGCAGGAGTAGTCTCTGAGAGAGGGATGTTTCCATCTCCAGATCTCCGTCAACTCTACAGTCTGCGCCCACCCGCTAAGGTCTCCCCCCTTGGTTTTAGCAGCAGAGGGCCTATCCAGCGCATGGGACAGCACCGCATTGAAGTCACCCATAATAAGCAATTTGGCCGGGCAGTACATAGAGGCTTTTTCTAAAACAGTGTACAGAACTTCATCTGCAAAGGGAGGTGGAATGTAAAGCGAAACTATAACATATCTCTGCCCCCACATAGTCAGAACTACCAGTACAAATTTACCTGCACGATCAGTATGTGCCGCATCTATCGTGCAATTAAGGGATTTACTGATCAATATTGAGACCCCTCTAGCATAGCTAGAATACGTGGCATGAAACGCATTACGTACCCAGGGTTTTTTAAGTGCCATGATCTTGCTGCCCATAAGGTGCGTCTCTTGAAGAAGTAATATTTGAGGGGCATAGGACTTGACATATTTGAACATTAAAGCCCTTTTAAATTTTGAATTGAGGCCCCTTACATTCCATGACATTACCGTAAAAGAGCCTTTCTTCAAGTTAGCCATGAGTGTATAAAGTTAAACGATACCAGAAATCTGAGAGTAAGAGAGCGTGGGGACCAAAGGAGCAGCAGAATAGGCACTGACCAGTACCTGTAGGGAGAAAATGGATTAGTAAACATACCACAGAGCCACCAGACCAGATTTTTGCAATTAAGTAGAAAAAGAAAAAAAAATTAGAATTTGAAAAAAAAACAGAAAAAGAAAAAACTTGACAGTTCACAAAAACCAACATACCCAAGGCCAACGGGCCTACCCTACCAATGCCACCTGGGACCACTTCCATGACCCAGGAGTATTGGTTTTTACCCAAAAAAATTAACCGTCAGAGTCAATCAACAGTTCAAGCTCTAGAAAAGGGTGAAATCCAAGGACAGACCAGCCTACCGGCAACTAAAAACAAAAAAAAGCCAGTAAAATAGCTAGTAACTAGTCAAAACTTCTATCAATGGAGCTCCATGGAATGTCAGCGCCTGAGCAAAGAATTTCTGGATAAATCGCCTAATATTTGTTTCAGCCATGTGTTGTAGGATTAAATGTCAGATCCGGAAAATTAAGGCTTACCAACATCGTATGACCATTATAACAGCAGAAAAGACCTGTATGTAACTTGCACTGTCAGTTTCCATGCACAACGGGTATAGATGTGTACTATTTGACGTCCAGCCAGGCCATTGCAGCCTCCGCTGTGTCGAAAAAACGGACCGTAGCCCCATCCACCACTCGTAGTCTACTTGGAAACAGAAGACTGTATTTAAGTCCCCGTTCACGTAGTCGCTTTCTAGCCTCGGTGAAGGTGCGTCTCCTTTGCTGAACCTCAGGTGAGAAGTCAGGGAAAATTGAGATTTTGACATCATTATAGCGGAGATCTGGAGTATTTCTGGCAGCCGCCAGGATCATGTCTCGATCCCTGAAATTGAGAAGCTTTAAAAGGAATGGCCGAGGAGGCGCTCCAGGCATGGGGGGAGCGGTAGGTACCCTGTGCGCCCGCTCAACAACAAAAGTCGGTGAGAGTTCGCGGAGGCCCAGCAGATTGGTCAGAAACGTCTCAGCAAATTCAGCGGGCTTGGCCCCCTCTGTCTTCTCCGGCAGCCCCAGGATCCTGAGATTATTACGGCGAAGGCGATTCTCCGTGTCCACCGCCTTATCCTGCAGCGCTCTCACCTGTCTCTGGAGAGCGTGGAGCTCCGTGGAGTCAGCGTGAACCATGTCCTCTACCTGAGCAATCCGATCCTCTGCCTCTGTTAATCGTGAGCGAAATTTATCCAAGTCATTACGGATAAGACCAATATCGGTGGAGACATAATCTATTTTAGCTGTAAGTGTCTCCTTGCAGGCAGTTATGGCCGCTAGTAGGTCTGCAGATGTGGGTTCTCCCGCTGTGGTCTTAGAAGCGGGCGTCTGTGTGCCCTTAGACATGTTGCGTTTTTTTTGAGAGTTGACCGGTGTGGATGTACCCGCGGCTTCAGCTCCAGGAGTTGTTGCCAGGCGGCTAGAGCGAAGCTTGTCAGAGAACATATACAAAATTAGTGCAAGGCGACAGGAGGCCTGGAATCTAAATAGGCAGATCCAGTGCAACTCAACAGGTCCCAAGGCAGCCACAGGTCACTTAACACTAGGGGAGTACCCTAGGTCTGCAGGAGCAGCAATGTATGGCACAGTCAGTTCAATATGTAAAACAGGAGAGGCTGCTCTTTTGTCCCAAAATCTCTAAGGAAAAACCTGGGCAGCCTGTGCAGGGGGAGGGGGGAGCAAGGTCCCAGAGCACTCTGTGAATCAGTCCCAGGGATAGCCTGATCCCCCACACCAAGTGATCCCAGTACTCCCCTACTGTGGACAGGCAGGTCCTCTGGGGGGATTGAGGCAGTGCCCCAATGATGATATAGCAGTATGGGAGATAAACAAGTTCTTCCCCTTAGTGAAAGAGAGACAGGAGGCCCAGAGGGTGTACCAAGATGGCGGCCGCACGATGTAGGCCACGATTCCCCCCCCAATCCCCTTTACTCACAAAATCTGCCGCTGATAATATCCTTGGATAGGCAGTGGGGCAGCAGGGCGTTCAGATTGGTACCTTGGAGGCCTTTGGAGTGTGGATGGTCCGGAGGTGAAGGAACCGCGGCGTTCCGCGGACTAGGCCGCAAAGCCGGGGCCTCAATTAGCGGGTCCGGCCGGCCGGCTATGGAAATATGTCCCGAGGCACAATTTAAAAGTCTCTACAGGTCGTGGGCAAGGTTGGCTGAGCCTGCAGAGGCTCAGAAACAGGCTGATTTCAAAGGATGGCAAAGGATTGATGTAAGGATGGACGGAGCTCTGTTCCTATGCGTCCTTCTCCTCTCACATCCCGGACACGCCCCCCGCTGACTTTTAACTTTAGGGCACGTATCTGTCCTGGAGTCCAGCGATGTCATCACTGCCCACCGATCTTCGAATCAGTGGATGAGTGCTGCCGCCACCATTGAGGGTAAGGGAACGCGGATGTGTAGCCGCTCGGCATCACGGCCAGGCCCCCACTGCGCATGCGTGAGCCCCCGCTGCGCTTTTTAATTGGTAACGGAGGAGGAGGAGGGAGCCCGGCTGCTGATGGCTGCGGCCCTAGGCTCCCAGATGTGTGGAAAAGGACACCTGTCTTCTTCCCCCTCCCCCCGAAAGATGCCAAATGTGACACCTGAGGGGGGAGGACTCCGACCAGCGGAAGTTCCACTTTTGGGTGGAACTCCGCTTTAAATGTTTACCAAAACAGTTACATTCAATTGATTGGTATCATAACTGATCGCATGTCTAGCACCATGGCAACTGCAGATCAAACAGAGGCCAAAATGGCAGCTCACTTGGTTGTAAAAGATAGGAGGGTTCAGTTCTGCTTTAACTAATGTGACTTTTACATTTTAGATATCATAGATGCCCACTAACACGCCTATTGCATTAAGATGCAGTTTTGAAGCTTTCCAGGTGCCCCCTCTGTGTTAGTCTTCTTTTGTATGAATTATTGTACTATCATCTCAAATAGTAACTCTTTCTAAACGCATCTCAAAGCGCTATAAAGGCCATAGTGGTGTTTGTGGCACGTTTACATTGACACGAATTGAGGCATTTGGGAGTGGTAAAGCCAACAGAATGCTACGTTAGAGTTGTACCGATACCGGTATCAGTGCCAATACTGAGCATTTGTACTCGTGCAAATGCTCCGGTACCTGAAACCTTTGCAGTGCGATTTGAGCCCATACGAAATGAATGGGCTCAAAACGTACTACAAAGAATCGCATGCAATCTGAACAGGAATGCGTTGCGATTCCTGCTTGAATCACATGCAGTTTCCCACACCGCTCCTGTGTGAAACCAGGCTTGTCATAGTGACTTCAGCTTGGGTTCACACAGGCGTAGTGCGGGAAACTGCACGCGATTAGGACAGAAATCACACTGCATTCCTGTTTAAATTACATGCAATTTTTTTTGAGGTGTGATTCATTTTGCATGGCTCACATTGGTATCGGCACTCGGTATCAGTGAGTACTTGACCGAAAGTATCGGTACCCATACTCGCCGGTAAAAAAACAGTATCGGTGCAGCCCTATTACATATCTGATAAATTTTGGCATGACGCAACGCAAATGCAACCACGTGAACAACACTGCCTGCTGCAATGCATGTAAATAAAACAGGGCATTGTACAGTTTCAAAAAACGCCTGGTTTTGAAGCTAACTCCTCCAGAAGAATGCACCTATGATGTTATTTGTCAAGTAAGTGAGCCTAAGGGAGTTCTAACTGTAGCTATTGATTAGGTGAGGATCAATTTCCTTGCTGTGCATGTATTCTGAGGGTGAACATGCTGCAGCTCCACCTCTGTGCTCGCAGAGTAACCTAAGGTGACGTGAATAAGCGTCCAATTAACTTTTTTACTTTATTTTCAGCAGTTTAACTGTGAAAAGGAAAAAAAAAGATTTTTAGGGCTTTTTTTAGGTGCTACAGGACAATCATTGATAGCTATAGGCAGTGACAGGTACTCTTTTTTTTTGCTATTAGACCCCAGATCTTTCTTCTGCCCTTTGCTTCGGATCATACAAAGATGGGTATCATCTGATGATTTTTTTAAACCCATCAGGGTTTGTTTACAATCAATAAAACTGAATGAAATGCTTTTCGTCACTGGTCTTAAAATGGTTAATAAAAATGAAAAGAGAATATTTGCTATATTTTCCTACCGAGGGCCTGTCAGGTAAGCTGTATAGGGTACAAATATTTCTACAAGCAGCCTGTATGCTAAACTGAATAAACAGGTTAAAAACCAGTTCAAAATGCATTTAGATAAATAGCATGCAGAAACATTTTTAAACATATGCAGAATGATTGCTAAACTTACTTTTGTCATCTTTCACATTTCCATCAAATCCTTTGCACTCATGGAAACCTGCTGGCCAATATTCTCCCAGGCCCTCCTCTGCTTGGCATGGCTTTTGTAATTTGAGTCCTTGCTGTCGTATAGGCAGGGGTGCACCTTGACCATGCGAATAAATGTCTCCACCTCTGCGTCATTTCTGATCACTGCTATAAACAAAAACAGAGCGGCAATTTTGAAGAAAAAAACAATATTTCTTTGCTAAAATACATATCCAAAAAAAAATATATAAAAAAACAAATTTCTCCATCGGTTTTGGCTGATTTATATTCTTCCTCATATTTTTGGTAAAAAAAAATCGCAATCGGTGTCTATTGATTGGTTTGCACAATAGTTGATGCGTTTACAAACCATGAGAATTAATTTCTGGCGTTTTTACAGTTTTTTTTTTTTTTTTACTAGTAACGGCGGTGATCTGCGATTTTTATCAGGACTGTGATATTGGGGCGGACATGTCGGACATTTTTGACACTTTTTTGGGACTAATGACATTTATACAGCGATCAGAAATTTAAATATCCACTGATTACTGTATAAATGTTATTCGCAGTGAAGGGGTTAACCTGCAGGGGGCAGTGAAGGGGTTAACTGTGTTCCCTGGGTGTGTTCTAACTGTATGGGGGCTGGGCTGCCAGAGGCACCAGAGATCTAACTGATCCCGAATACAGGGATCAGTAGATCTCTGACATGCCGCCCGTCAGAATGGGGAAGCGCCATGTTTTCATGGGCGGTTCCCTGTTCTGGCTCTGTCACAGGGCATCACGAGTCGCCGGCGGACATCGAGTTCGCCCGACCCGCGGCCCCGCTCAGGGGGCGTGTGCTTGAGTGACTACTATAAGCACCGATTCACAGGACAGAGCCACGCTGTCACAGCTTATAGTCGTATGGCGGTCGGCAAGTGGATATTTTAGTTATAAATATGGCCACTTTGTGACATCCTGCTAAAATTTTGTCATTTCCTTTTGGGTGGTAACTTTTCATTTGTGCAGAAAAACATGCCAATTTGTGCAACAAAACGCACGGCAGCACATAAAACCGCACATTTCTGGGTGCTTCTATGGGCATAAAAATGTGCCAAAAACGCCCAAATCTGCCCCAATTGAGCTACAAAAAAAGCTTCATAACTTTTTTGAGCTTCAGGCGACTTGGAGTAGAGATATAGAAACATAGAAAAGTGACGGCAGAAAAAGACTGAGTAGTCCATAGAGTCTGCCCCTTTTTATTTTTATTTTTTTTTTTTTTTTACATTAACCTTGTTGTCTGACTATGGATTTATGTTTATCCCCAGCATGTTTGAAGCCATTTACTGTTGACTGTCTCACAACCTCTGGGTCCTGTTCCCCCGACTCACTGCTATTAGGATTTCATTGATGAGCTCATCTATAATTTTAACCATGTAAGTGTTTTTAATGCACAATTAATACATTTTCTGTGGTATACGGAATTCTACTATGGAGTTCTTTCCTTGCTCTTGTTTCAATTAAAACCCTTTCCGAGTGATACCACCCATCTGCCAAGAGATACAGGGACCCTCCAGGCGGGCTCCAAGGATATTCCAAACTGGGAAGAGAGCCATCCGTGACAGACCACACTACAAGGAAACACAACACCTCTGCTCTCATATTACCAACCTCTGGTAAGCATACTCACGTACAGTGGGGATTGTCACTTTTTTTGAGCACCTATTCCAGCACTTTGCAC
Organism: Glandirana rugosa; assembly: GCA_018402905.1. Taxonomy (NCBI): domain Eukaryota; kingdom Metazoa; phylum Chordata; class Amphibia; order Anura; family Ranidae; genus Glandirana; species Glandirana rugosa. The sequence continues at coordinate 43,045 of BLSH010528091.1, forward strand.
TGTGATCTTTTCTCCATTTCTCCTGGACCTTCTGGATTGACATCAATTTTGCTGGTACTTTACCAGCTTCTGGTACGTACAATCACTCACCACTGTGGATTGTCACCATATAAAGCACCTGTCTGCTTAGGCACCCGTCACTTCAACTAAAGAACCAGTCCAGGACACCACACTGTATCATCCTATATACCCCTTCACATTTGATAGGGGGATTCTACACACCTGTACATGAACTCTAAGAGAACTTCTGTTATTGGAAATAACATTATGTACATTGTATTGGTTTAATATCCATTCCTCACTGTACCCAAATCCCAAGTACCTTTGGACGCAAAACTCGCTCACGGACCATCATCCACACAGCGCTGCACTCTCTGTTTTCCATTTATCTCCAACTTTGTCTGTTGCCGTGCCAGCCGCTTTAGCACATAATCAGGTAGCGCAGTATTCTTATAACCCATGTCTCACAACCTCTGTTGGTAGTTTATTCCAATCATCAACCACCCTTTCAGTAAAATAATACTTTCTAAGATTAGTTTTGAACTTCCCTCCAGTTAGTTTGAGGTCATGTCCCCGTGTTCTTGATTTTGGTTTCATATTGAAAAGACTGCCCTCCTGAACCTTATTCACCCCCTTGATGTATTTAAAGGTTTCAATCATGTCTCCCCTCTCCCTTCTGTCCTCCAGACTGTACATATTAAGTTCCTGAAGTCGCTCTTGATATGTTTTATCCCCCAGACCTTTCACCATTTTTGTTACCGTCTCTGAACTCGTTCTATTTTATCAATATCTTTTTGTAAGTGAGGTCTCCAGAACTGGACACCGTATTCTAAGTGAGGTCTCACTAAAGATCTATATAGAGGAATCAGAACCTCCTTCCTCCTGCTGGTGATCCCTCTACTGATACATCCCAGAATTCTATTTGCTTTTCCCACTGCCTGGTTACACTGTTTGCTCATTTTGCAATCATCTGAAATAAGCACCCCCAAATCTTTTTCTTCTGTAGTGCTGGCTAACACTGTGCCCCCAATGTTGTACTCTCTAAGCGGATTCTTTTTCCCTAGATGTATTATTTTACATTTAGAAATATTGAACTGCAGTCTCCACTGCTTTGACCAATCTTCCAGCGATGCCAAATCATGTTCCATGTTACATGATGTGAACCATCTCCATAGAGAATAATTGATTTTTTCTCCTCCGGCGTTCAAGCTACAAAACACTGAGGTGTGAATGGGGCCTAAGTGGTGATTATCATCACCATGGGTATCCAAACTTTCTAAACAAAGGGCCAGTTTACTGTTCTTCAGACTTTAGGGGGGACATTGGGAGTAAAAAAGGTCCCAACGGCAGTGGGAAAAAACAATGTCCCATCTTTGGTGTCAGTGGGAGGAACTGTGCCCCATCGTTGGTGTGAATGGGAGAAAATGTGTCCCATTGTTGGTGTCATTGGGAGGAATTATGCTCCATCATTGATGTCATTGGGAGGAATTGTATCCCATCATTGGGCTCCAGTGTCATTTGGAGAAAATATACCCCATAATTTCTAGAATAATGATACTGTATCATTATTCTAGACTTGATCTATTAGATTATTATATTATACTGCAGCAACCTGGTACGATTGTTTATTGCTTATATTTGGGACCACGCTGTTACATCTGTTTTGCCATCACCATATTATCACATCTAGTGGCGCGAGGCCCACTTCACATACCCCATCATTGGTGTCATTGGGAGGAATTGTGTCCCGTCATTGGGCCTCATTTTTGGTGTTATTTAGAGGAATTACTGTATGTCCCATCGTTGATGTCATTAGGAGGAATTGTGTCCCATCATTGGTGCCATTGGGCCTCATTGTTGGTGTTATTGGGAGGAATTATGTCCCATCGTTGGTGTCATTGGGAGGAATTGTGTCCCATCATTGGTGTCATTGGGAGGAATTATGTCCCATTGTTGGTGTCATTGAGAGGAATCGTGCCCCATTGTTGGTATCAGTGGGTAAAATAGTGCCCCAAGGTCCAGATAAAAGCAAGCAAAGGGCCACAATTTGGAGACCACTGATCATCATCACCATCAACAAAGCTACAATACAATAACATTTATTTATTTTATTTTATTTATTTCAAGTACTTATTATAGTGCTGTCAATTTATGCAGCGCTTTACATATACATATATTGTACATTCACATCAGTTCCTACCCTGAAGGAGCTTACAATATAAGGTCCCCAACTCACATTCATACATATACTAGGGCCAATTTAGACAGGATCTACCTACCAGCATGTCTTTGCAGTGTGGGAAGAAACCCGAGGACCCGGTAACATAACTCTAGAATACAAAAAACGATCAATGTAATATACCGGTACACCATTAGATGGCAGCAATAGATCATTTTCCTGACATTCGTTTTTCATACGATTACGTCACCGGGGAGCTTGGCTGAGGCTGTTCTGTGCCATGTGACCAGCCTTTCAGCTTGGCGCTGAGGGTGAAGTGTACATGCGCAGTGAGAGGCAGGGACGCACTCGGGAGCAGGCACGCCATAAGGGATATCTACGTACCGCCGTGCTTGCGTGCCGTCTTTCAATGCTACAACCTTAGAGGATATTTCAGCTGTCCATCAAACGATGTTCCCTCCCTTTCTCCTTCAGTCATGTGAGTAGAGAATGGGCTGGGCTGTACAGAGCGCGAACGCTGATTGGTTTGCTCTTTGCTCGTCCAGCAGCTCCCCAGGAAGACCCAGGGCTTCTGTTTTCACCGGGCTCATTCGTGGGATGAAGATCGGTGGCGGTACATTAGTGTAATCGGTGTCACTAGAGGGTCATCACTAGCCATGCTTTGTTCAGCGCTCAGCCTTCTGGCTGCCTTCATAGCAGGTAACCTGTAATCCCCTCCTCCCCTACAGGGATGTATGTCAGCTGACCCAGCTTCTCTATATGTCATAGGACTCTTCCCCAGTGCCCTGATGGGTTTCTATGTACACACTGGGCTCCCTTATATGGTAGAAAATGGCAATCTTTATTCTTCCAATGTCAGATTTCATTTGTTTCCTTTGTGATTGGTGAGTGTGGTCATCGCTAATCAGGATCTGTGGGCGCTGGGGGTGTTGGGTGCGGCACAGTTTGGTTCCACCATTGACCACCAAAGCCCCGTTTACGTGAGGCGCGAACTTCGGTGATTTTACAGTGGAAGTTCATTCAAACCCATAGACACAATCTGAAAAGTCGATCATACGATAATCGGATCGTTAGTACAGAGCCGATCATGGCAGTTCATCCGATATTGTTCGATCGGACAAACACAAAAAAAATTCTCGCACGATACCAGATTAATCAGTACAGTTGTCATCTGAAAATACAATACAAATACACGACAACACCAATATTATTATTTTTTTATGTTGTATGAGAATATTTGTGTACACTTTTCCGATTCGATCTGTGATTAGCGTGCAAAAAAAAAAAAACGGATGATCTGTCGATTTTCGGAACGTGTGTACGGGGCTTAAGCATACCTAAACCTGCTCCCACCCTCATTCTATCTACCCTAAGATGTCAATGCTTAGTATTCTGAAGCTGCTCCGGTCACATGATCAGCTTCCAGGACCAGCTTCAGTGTAGAGGAGGGACAGCCGACAATAGATGCCCCATAGTAAGTCTATGGCCCTAGTCCCCATCCATCTGGCGAATCGGATGGAAACAGACTGGTGGTCCGTTTCCATCCGATTGTGCCATAGAGGAGAGCTGGACTGTATCCGTTCTGCATAGCAAAGCAGACCCGGACCTGTCACCCGCCTGCTCAACGGGGATCAGCAGAGAGATCCCCCCGCTAAGCAAGCAGATTCTGCTTCATGGAGGTGTGAAAGGATCCTATGGATGACATCAAAATAAATAAATTCCCACCCCTAGGGCAGATGGAAGAGAGAGGAAAAAGATAAGATGGCCAACACTGGATTTTTTTCTGATGCATAGTGACAACAGACTAAGGCTTCATTCACATTACAGCGCTTTGAATCGCGGGCAGATTTGTCGTAAATCTGTCTGCGTTTTGACAGCGCCGATGTGTAAATGGGAAAACGCAGGAATTCACATTTTGAGGTTTCATTCATTTTACTGACCCCCTCAAACGCGGTGCGGGTCTGCCGTGATTTGGGCGTAGCGTCCTACGTACAACGGGTTTTTATCAAATCCTCGGTGAAACCTCGCTGTACGCAGGACGCTACACCCAACGGCGCTAACTTCGTACGAAATAGTGCCGTCTGGGCGTGGCGCAAACTCCCCCAGTCATTTTACTTACTTTGGAGTTTTACACTTAAGGACGCAAAAGGGTAAATGTGTAGCCGCGACAGTTTTGCGTCTGTCTAAATGCTGTTTAGACGGGCGCTAAGTTTCGCGACATTACACTTACTTCGGAATCAGACAACAGTGATACGTAGTCTTTTTTTAGGTCACAACCGGTAGAATAGAAAAAGGAGAGAGAAGGTAGACGGGATCCCCACCCTT
>BLSH010528091.1:84066-94453 GCA_018402905.1 Glandirana rugosa
TTCCTTTTTTTTTTTTTTTTTTTTTTTTCTAAGTTATGGCCAGAGTGGTAAGAGATTAGAACACCAGTCAGGTTTTTATTACTGTCTGTGCCCCAGTTAGGGAGATTCACCCTCACTTTTTGTCATGTTTGCCATTATCAAAAAAAAACCTGAATGCTCGGTTTTCCCCAGAACTGGCGTACAAGGAACTCTTCCAATGAGTACATAGTTCTGGTGACAACCAGGTATTTGCTCACTTTGCCGGGATTTCCCCTTATTACCTGTTTTGGCTATGGGACAGGAAGTGAAAAATATCCCCAATGGGACGCAGATGGCAAAAAAAAAACCTGACAGGGGTTATAACTCTGCCTTACGTTATCCAAAATGTGGGGGGAAAAGTCTCTTGCCTTTTAATTCTAATTTTAAGGGTGTTTTTAGGATGATTGTGTAGCTAGTCTTAATGTCTGGTATATGTGTTCCAATATGCTAGGGCTGCTTTATTCAAAGTGAAGAACACCTGGTTGTGTGTCATCCAGGGTCTTATCTAAGGGACGCAAAAGGGGCAGCTGCTTAGGACAATAAAAAGAAAGTAGGGGGTGGTTGGTGTTAGCAGCTCCACTTTTCATTCCTTCTTCTCTATAAAAGGCATCTGACTTTACTATGTGGAAAAACCTGTCTGCCTGGTTATCTTAACTGAAGTCTTTCGTTCTCTATTTTAGAGTAACCCTGGCAGTCCATACAACCTGGCCTATGAATACAATTTTAACTACGCTGTTGTCTTCAACATCATCTTGTGGATTATGATTGGCCTGGCTCTAGCAGTCATTGCAGTTTCATACAACCTGTGGAACATGGACCCTGGTTATGACAGCATCATCTACAGAATGACCAATCAGAAGATTAGGATGGACTAGAGTTTGGATTTCCTAAAGCAAACCATACCATTCCTCTTGCTATCCTTGCTTGTTCCTATCCCTCTCTAACAGTACTTGCGTGTAGAGACTGTAAGCTCCTTATCGCCCTCCTCTAACAATCCCTAGATAGCTGCGGAGAAACTTTGTAATCCACCATGCTAAACTTCACTTATCCATCCCTTCTTTCCCTATTGACTGGAGCCATTTTTTTTTCTGTTGGCTGACCTCAATAATGGTTCTAGCCAATCTGGAATGTAAGCAAGCTGCCATTGTATTAAGGCAGATTATGGAAGAACGGACTACATTCAAAAGTGTGTTTTTTTTTTTTTTTTTTTGTTTTTATTTTATCTTGACAGTTGCTATCCACATATTGCTAGAGAGTTGTCTTGAGATGGGGAGCAAAAATAGCCTCTGTGCACATATTGTTGGAAGGGTTAGCAAGATGAATGGCATGGTTTACATTATTTAAAAAGCAATTTCATTGTTTCCTCATTTTTGATTTTGTGAGTATTTAAAAAAAAAAGTATATTATGTACTACTGAGGTTGTTCAGATTAAATAGTCCTTTGTAACTGGACACACAGAAAAAAGGAAGGTTTGCAAAGGGCAGCAATATTTTCACTTTGAAAATCTGTAACTTGTTCGGTAATTAACCTGTGACTAATAGATATTCCAAGGCCTAATTTATGCCTCTTCTCTACTGGTATGTTTGATACCCATCATCTGGACAGGAAGTGAAGTGACACCTTGAGGGGAATGCAGACTGCAATAAAACTACAACAAAGTTCCTAAACCTTCCCCAATCTACTAAAAATGTTGTTTTATTGCTACCTCTGTCCCCATTAGGGTTTCCACCACTTCTGTCTGAAACTTTTTTTTTTTTGCCTGGATTCTGGCACAGATGTGCGCATTGCCATGCCATTGTTTACTTGATAAACAAATTTCCTTATGGCATCAAAAAAGAAGCTTGGGAAATTTGAAGCATCTTGCAATTAGCCCAACAACAACCAGTCTGCAGATGTTTTGTGGCATGTTGACCATGTTATTTGCAGATGGTACAGCTCTATTCTGTGCCTTTCAAGTTGTATTCATTTTTTAAGAATCCATTGGAAGTATTCCTCTCACATTCCTCTAATGGGTGTAAATGGTTTATTTTAATTGATGTAAATAGTTAAAGGCCCTTATTGCATTATTTATGACTGCAGACACGTCAAAATAGTGAGGCTGTATTTTCAACAGTGCTAGGATCTGAAGATGCTTTATACATGGTTTTATTTTAATAAATAAAACCGTCCATCTATCTGAGGACAGATTGGCATGTTGGCTAAATTCCTGAACATCTTTGTATGTTGTGGCTGGAAAAAAAGCCAACTGGTATAACACTCGCTATTTTTAATTACCATAGGGAACCTTTCCCCTATGGAGAATATCCAGGTCTGTGTTCCTCAATTCTAGACTGATGTGCATGAAAATATCAAATTGTTTTAATATCCCTTGTTATGTTATTTAAAGTGGAACTAAAACCACCTATTGGTGTGCTTATGTTAAGACCCCTTTAACACCAGAACGTTTTTTTAACGCTAAAAATAGCGCCTGAAAAACTCCCCCATCCACCCCAGTGTGAAAGCCCGGTGCACTTGCATGGTGGGAGGAAAAAAGTCCGGCAAGCCGCATCTTTGGGGCGGTGTGGGAGCAGTGTATACACCGCTCCCACACCACCCCTGCCCATTGAAGCGGCTGAACACCAATTCAGAGCCGCGCATCGGCAACCCCTTGTTAATCCCTTCTTAGGGGGTTCAAAGTGCTCCGCTGCCACCCCAAAAAGCGGTTCCAAAGTGCCACTATAACAGTGCTAAAGTGCCGCTAAACTAGCGGTGCTTTACCGCTGACGCTCAGGCGGCCCCAGTGTGAAAGGCGTGTTGGTCTCAACTGAGCTGTAAAGCCATCAAATGGCTGTTGTCATAACTAATCACATGTAGCACCCTGGCATGTGCAGATCAAACAGTGGGTTAGATGGCAGCTTCCTTGGCTGTAAAAGATAGGGGGGTTTAGTTCTGCTTTAACCTTCCAGCTTAGTTTTATCACTAAATTGTATAAAAGTATACCAGGGCTGGAAAAATCAGACCCAGGTGGCCAAGGCATCAAAAGGGCTTGTGTTCAATGGCATTGAATTGTCAGTCACTAGGAAAGTAAAGGTAGTTTGAAGCATCTTACATGGTTAAATGCAGGTAAAAATAAAACAAGATTCGGAAGCATCTCAAACTGATTCCATGTGCCGGAAAGTACACTGCATTTGTCCATCTACACAGGCCCTAAAGTTGATGCCTCAATGTTAAACCTTTTATACTGTATGTTAATAGAGGTACATGCCCACTGGCACTTTGGAGTAAGCATGTATCAAAAAGAGACGTTTTATGGTAAAAATAGCACTGAATGTTAGGATCCAATAAGATGCCTAATCCTGCTTTCTTTGTCACCGAAAGTCCACAAGATATTGTAGGCAAATCTTGACTTTTGTAAAGTCCATTTTTGCATAAGTTTTGTGCGCTTCCCCAAATTATTCCATGACAGCAGCAGGCTTGGCAATAGGTCTATTAGTCACAACTCACTTCATTTTGGGATGGTGCATGTCTTCCTCTAACCACAGGAAGTCCAAGCATCTGTCAAGACTGTGTTGGCAAGCGATATGAGAAGTATGATCACCCACGTATTCGTTTTGTGCTGTATTAATCTTGGTGTTTCTTTCTGATACATGTTTAGTGTTTATGGTATGTGCTGCTTTCTAAATTGGCATGATGGGTCTCTGAGTCCTTCAATCATTAAACTTTTGCTTAACATCGGCCACGTAAACAGATCTCAAAGCCCGCACATCAGTTGCTGTGTTTATGATAAAGCATCTGGTGAGATAAAACCTGTATGTTTCCTGCTCCTTTTTTTTTTTTTTTTTTTTTTTTCAGCAAGTTTTGCGCATAGGGTAGCGGCTGGTGTGAGGGTTCTATAATCTATTTGATTTATTGAAGTCCAGAACGTGTAGCTAAATTACTACTGCATTATCCAGCAAGTAGGCACCCTGAAGCTGATTTTGTACTCTACTAACCTTGAATATCTTTGAGGGCCCTTTCACACGGAACTCAGTTGGCTGCAGTTGGAGTGCAGTTCAAAATGCATCTAACGGCATAGACAGCCCAAACTCAAGGTACTCCTATGGGCATAGTTCATTGCAGTGCAATTGAGGGAAGTTTAAAAAAAATAAATAAGAGCATGCTGCATTTTTATGTACTTGAAATGCGCCACACCGTGCCCCTTTAAGTCCAAAAATATAGAAAAATTCACTGCACATGCAGTGCGAAGTGCAGCGCAAAACACATTCATGCACGTGCCAAGCGTGCGCAAACATGCAGTTATGTGCAGTTTCTGGTGTGAATGAGCCCTAAAAGTGCTTAAATGTTATTAGGTGTCTTTCTAGTTACAAAATAATTATGGCAAGGCCCCATTTCTAGTACCTGCAACAAAAAGCCTTTCTCGCCACCCATGGGTACATTTGTAAAGGAGTGTGTGGTCTAGTGGACTGTGAAGGTTTCTTTTTAAATTACCTATAAAGATTTGAATTATTATTGTTATAATAATGTGCTGTGTATGTTTGACTGTGTGCATTACTTGAACCACTATTCCTGTAAGGGTTGAACAACTGTACAAGTTAAAACAAATAAAAATCCCAAGATGTTCTGTGCCTCCTGTTTTTTTTGATTATTCCACAACCCCTCAGCATATCCTCTTATGTAAATAAACCTATACCAAGAGATAGGACAATTCTTTGGAGCCTGGAGGCCAATGTTCCAAAATTTCAGCTAACATACATTTTGTGAGTGTGTGGTTTGATCTATGCAGGTACAGTCAGGCCCATAAATATTGGGACATCGACACAATTCTAATCTTTTTGGCTCTATACACCACCACAATGGATTTGAAATGAAACAGACAAGATGCGCTTTAACTGCAGACTTTCGGCTTTAATTTGAGGGTATTTACATCCAAATCAGGTGAACGGTGTAGGAATTACAACAGTTTGTTATATGTGCATAAATAATTCAGTACAAGGGGTTCAGATTGAGAAACCCAAAAAAACAAAAATAAAAAATGTGCAAAACAGTTTAGAGTGCATAAACGTGCAAAAGTGCATAGATAGTAGCAAAATTAAATTTTAGCAGCTTTCAGTTAGGAGCCAGCCAAAAGTCACTTCATATATGAAGACAATAGTCCCAGGTATCACCATAGAATAGAGAGGGGGTGATAGCACAATAGGTGCTAAATACAAGAGAACCAGTTCCATTGGCAGCTATACATGCCCACGCCATGACACTACCACCATGCTTCACTGATGAGGTAGTATGCTTTGGATCATGAGCAGTTCCCTTCCTTCTCCATACTCTTCTCTTCCCATCACTCTGGTACAAGTTGATCTTGGTCTCATCTGTCCATAGGATGTTGTTCCAGAACTGTGAAGGCTTTTTTAGATGTTGTTTGGCAAACTGTAATCTGGCCTTCCTGTTTTTGAGGCTCACCAATGGTTTATATCTTGTGGTGAACCCTCTGTATTCACTTTGGTGAAGTCTTCTCTTGAATGTTGACTTTGACACACATACACCTACCTCCTGGAGAGTGTTCTTGATCTGGCCAACTGTTGTGAAGGGTGTTTTCTTCACCTGGGAAAGAATTCTTTGGTCATCCACCACAGTTGTTTTCCGTGGTCTTCCGGTGTTGCTGAGCTCACCAGTGCGTTCTTTCTTTTTAAGGATGTTCCAAACAGTTGATTTGGTCACGCCTAATGTTTTTTGCTATCTCTCTGATGGGTTTGTTTTGTTTTTTTTTCAGCCTAATGATGGCTTGCTTCACTGATAGTGACAGCTCTTTGGATCTCATATTGGGAGTTGACACCAACAGATTCCAAATGCAAATAGCACACTTGAAATGAACTCTGGAGCTCTTATCTGCTCATTTTACATGGGATAATGAGGGAATAACACACACCTGGGCATGGAACAGCTGAGCAGCCAATTGTCCCATTACTTTTGGTCCCTTAAAAAGTGGGAGGCACATATACAAACTGTTGTAATTCCTAGACCGTTCACCTGATTTGGATGTAAATACCCTCAAATTAAAGCTGAAAATCTGCAGTTAAAGCACATCTTGTTTGTTTCATTTCAAATTCATTGTGGTGGTGTATAGAGCCAAAAAGATTAGAATTGTGTTGATGTCCCAATATTTATGGACCTGACTGTATGTATGATTACTTAAATACCTTCTATTGCTCAGCCTCCTCCAAATCGCTACATTTTCTATGCTCATTCTCCATGGTCCCACTGTATGCCATAGCCTTGCTCCTTTTTTGTTTTGCTGTGTTTCTTTTAGGTTACTTTGCTTTGTAAAGCAAGAAAGCCAAAACCCCTGTAGTATGGTAATGTGTTTTTACGAAACAGTAATACTGTATATACAAACTACCTGCAATTGTTCAAAAACAATACAATAGAAAACAGAGTATTACAAATATGCATACAACACATATGCACACACTACCTAACATTCCTAGCAAATGATTGCCAATGGCCTGTATGCAATAAGGATGTACTAGAAAAAGTTACTTAGTTTTGGGGTTTTACTACACAAATTCCTGTAACCTACAGGATTTGGGCTTCTCAAGCAATTTTCCCAAAACGTCTTTCAGGACAGCACCTGAGAGATCATGGCTCCTTCTCCAACAGGAAACACCTCATCATCCAAAGCTTTAACCACTTGCTTACTGGGCACTTAAACCCCCCTCCTGCCCAGACCAATTTTTGGCTTTCAGCGATGTTGCATTTTGAATGACAATTGCGTGGTCGTGCGACGTTGTACCCAAACAAAATATTTATCATTTTTTCCCCCACAAATAGAGCTTTGTTTTGGTGGTATTTGATCACCTCTGCGGTTTTTATTTTTTTGCGCTATAAACAAAGCGGCGATTTTGAAAAAAGAACAATATTTAATAGGCGACTTCCACCCAGCTTCCGTCAGTTTTTTTTTTTCATGTTTCCTTCCAGCCGGTAGGAACAGCTCTGGTGGGAGCCAGGATCTCTCAGGACTGTCCTGGGAGACATGAGGTTCTCACCTGAAGATCCTTGCTTTTTCTGCCTGGAGACTGTGATCCTCCCACTTGCCTCTAGCTGGATGGTTCCTGTGGGCTTTCTCTCCCCCTTCCGTGCTTGGGGAGAGCCTGTACTGCCTGGGAAGGCTGCCCTGTATTTTTGGCAGATGGGCGGCATGCAGAGGCCCTGCTTGCTTCCCGCAGCGGTGGTGATGGCTGAAGCAGCCGCCATGTTTCTGGTGGCGGAGAGCTCTCGGCCACGTCCTGTGCAGTAAACAGGAAGGGGCGGCACTTCTATGTTAGGCGTGCAGCATCATTTCTGGCCGCAACGCTGAAGGGGAGAGATCAGGGTCATCTGGTGCCTTTAACTTCCAGTTTCGGGTCTGTGTTTTTGAATCCAGGAACCTGCCCTTCGTTCAGCCACGTGACCGCAGTGCACTCTGCAATGGAGGAAAGTGCAGTGGATAAGAGGGCAAGCCAAGGTACCGCCAAGGTAAGGGACTGTGTCCTATTTACTGTGGGCCTTTCTCCTATGAGTTATTACCCCACTGCCCTCCAACTAGGAAGGTGCTCTATTTAATGACGGTGGGTGGCAGCACGGTGGTTAGCAGCAGTGTAGTGGCTAAAGGGCACTTCTGACTAGCAGTAAGGAACTCCAATAGGTTGGTTTTGGTGGTGGGGCTTGCTTGGGCACAGGGAAGTAATAGGTCCATTCCTAGTGCACCTGAATGTTTTTTAGTGTTGTGCCTGCTGTCAGCATTTCAGTGTGGTTTTCTTCTTCTGTTTGTCCAGGTTAGAGCTCTGCTCAACCAGTAAAGAGAAGGTGCCCTGTGTGCAAAGAAAGGTTAAGCGAATCCTGGACAAAGTCTCTGTGCAGATTGTATCTCAGATTTAGTTAGGGAGGAGTCTCCATCCATTAGTGGGGATCTGGTTACAAACATTAAGGATGAGCTCCGGGTGTCCTTTCAGGTCGAACATGCCAGGGCCCTCAGTGGAACCCAGGCCTCATTGGCCATTATCAGAGCCTTAGGTGGTTTCTCTGGCACACGTGGGAGGTCCGGCCTCCCAGGATACCTATCAAGAACCTGGTCCCCCTGCTTAAGAGGGTACAGATTCTGAGGAAGAGGAAAATGAGACCGAGGCCACCTCAAAATACAAGTTGTCCATGGAAGAGGTAGGGGGACTCCTGAAAGTAATTCACACTACCTTGGGGATAGAGGAGGAGAAAGGGGAGCTCTCTCTGCACAACCACATGTATGCAGGTCTAGGAGCCTCCAAAAGCCACACTTTTCCAGTCCACTCAATAGTTACAGACATGATTAAGAGAGAATGGCTGGAGCTGGAGAGGAAACCATTTTACTCTTGGGCCCACAAAAGAAGATTCCTTTTTGAGGATAATCCTGACTCCATGTGGATTCCACGAAATTAGAGATTCTGGAATCCTTTGCAACCTTATCTGCAGCAGTGCCATAGATTGCGGATGCTTCAGCAGAGTCCATACATAAGCCGGTAACAAACTCTGCTAGGATTGCCTTATGGATAAAAACCTGGCCTGAAAATGCAGCATCAAAGAATAGGCTGTGTGGCATCCCCTTTGCAGGGTATTTGCTATTTGGATCAGAACTAGAATCCATTCTCGACCACATAGCCGTTAAGAAATAGTTTCTGGTCAAGAAAAAGAAAGTGCAGACAAGCGGTTTCTTTTTTTTTTTTGTCCCCAGAAAGGGCAGCAGGAAGATAAAACGCAGGGGAAAAGAAAGCCATGGTCCTTCCAAAAACCCCAAAGGTAGGAGTGGAGTGTTCTTCAATCCTGCAACTTCCGAAAAATCACAGCTGGGGGAAGGCTCCAGGCTTTCTGAGGGTTATACGATCCAATCCTCGGAAGAACCTCCAAGAACGTTTTTGGTGACGAATGCTCTGAGGGATCCAATCAAGGCCCTCACCATGAAGTCCCTAATCCAGGAACTGAGACCACAGAGAGTCATTGTTCTGGTCCCTACAAGTGTTTTTCCAGGGCTTCTTCTCAGTTATCCCTCGTTCAGAAACATTTCTGAAAGTGCCCTCTCATCCTAAATCTCGCAGTGCTAAATCATTCCTTAAGGTACAAAAGATTTTGGATAGATTCCACTTTCGCAGCCAAAAACCTTCTGAAGAGAGCTTGGTTTTCATCCCTTCTCCAGATGCAGCTCAAACTGTATTGGCACCTTCTGTTGAAACAGGACCTGCTGATATAGGGTCCTCCATTCCACCAGCAGTTAGCGGATCTGAAACTCAGCCTAGCTTTTGAGAAAGAAGGGATTTTCGGATAGTTTAGTTGCTACCCTCCTATCCAGTAGAAAGAGTGTTACCAGAGCAATTTATTCCAAACTCTGGAAAGTTTTTAACTCCTGGTGCACTATACCCGGCCGGCCCTTTAGAAGAGATTTCTTCTGTCCTGGAATTCCTGCAAGATGGAGCGGATAAAGGCTTAGCATTCAGTACCCTTAAAGTCCAGATTGCTGCTCTGGGGCTAATTTTGGAAAGAACTGTCTCATCAGAACCCCTAGTGATTAGATTCTTCAAGGCCCTCACCCGTAGTGATCAGAGGTTGTCCAAAGTGGGACTTCTCTGTTCTACAGGCTCTGACAAGGGAACATTTTTGATTTAGCATCCCTGAGACTGATTATATTAAAAACTGTTTTTTTCCAAGTCATCTTCCAGGACGGCTTACAGAGAGAGAGGCTCCTCCCACCTATCACAGGAAACACATGATCCACATTATAAAAAGAGCTCATCACCAGCAGTACCTCAGTATTTGTGTTTCCTCCGGCCAGACAGGAAGGAATTTTTTTATTTTAGGCCTTCGTGCTAGTTGCAGGGGCCTCCCGGCTGCTGGATCCCAGTAACAGGGGCAGTGAACCTGGGGAGACAATACAGCTCGGGGCACCCTAGGCTAAGTCAGAAGCCAGGATGCGATAACAAGGGACCCCCTCTCCCTATCTTGTGGCAGCGGATCCCCAGTGGTGGATGTGCTGGTGTCAGGGAGGAAAGACTCACGTTTGATGTCTGTCCCAGGTGGTGCAACAGAGGGGTCCAAGTGACGGGGACAATGACCCTAGGTCGTCGGCCCTCCGGGGACGTTGATCGTGCTTCCGGATTTTATTTTTTTAAGGAAGGACAGACCGGCCTCCTTTGTGTTTATGACTCCATGACGACCACTACTCGAGAAAAATATTACACCTAGTACACAAAGGACACTATCCACCCTCCTCGGAGAGAGAGACATTCGGCAGGACCTTCTACTGAACCTTTTTTTGTCAAAAATTATATTAGTCAGAGTCCCTACGATTTAGTTTTTACAAGGGAACAGTCTCGGACATCTTGTCTCTTCAGGG
>BLSH010528091.1:104706-118132 GCA_018402905.1 Glandirana rugosa
GTTTCGTTCGGCCCATCTGTCCTTTGTCCACTTTTGTGTCCTTGTCCATCCCTCGACTCCGAGTGTCCAGACCTTGCGACATCTTGTTCGTCGTTGAACCACGTCATACAGGTCCCAACGCCGGAAACGGCGCCAAATGGTGCCTATTTAAACCCTGGACATACTGCACCAAGTTGCTGCTTGTTCTACAGCGTTCCAGACCTGTGAGCCTCAGCTCCCTACCTGTTCCTGTGTTTTCACCTGTTTCCTGTCTACCCGGCTTGCTTTGACCTGTTGTCCGCTACCTGCATCGACCCCGGCTATCCACGACCATCCGTTTGTCTACTCCTCTGTACCTCCGCTGCCCGCCCGTTAACGAACCTTGCCTGAACTTGACGATCCGCTTGCCTAACCCCTTTTGTACCTTTCTGCCTGCACGTTGCCAACCCTGCTTGTACGACCATTCTCCTGTTTGCACGACCTGCTGGAATCTCACTACAACATCTGTGACCATCCAGCCCTCGTGCCATCCCGCACTCTCGGGCCTCTGTCTACACTACCAGGGGTCCTTGAATCGGGTGCGCAAGAGCGGTTGTTCCCTGCACAAGACAGACTCCACCGTCAGGTACGTAACACTCCTACAGCCCGTGTACGTACGAATAACTGTCTCTCACCGTCATTTCGCCTGTCTCGTGGTACGCGTCAGGGCTGCCCGCTCTCCCCGGCCCTCTTTGCTTTGGCGCTCGAGCCACTGGCTATCCTAATCCGTAATGCGTCGGAGGTTCGGGGATTAAAAATGGGAAAGCTGGAGGAAAAAATCTCATTATATGCCGATGATACCTTACTCTACTTAAACAATGCGGGACCTTCTCTTCAGACAGCCTTGAGGATCTTTGATACATTTGGTCTCTTTTCGGGGATTAGAATAAACTGGTCCAAATCGGTGTTGTTCCCTATTGACAATGCGGCGGCAGCCACAGCGGCGGCCACACAGCTGCGGTGGGTGAGGGAGTTCCGATATCTGGGCGTCCTGATCTCTGATAAGATGTTGGGGTTCTTAGAGCGGAACCTGTCACCCCTTCTAGCGGACCTACGAGTGCGTTGTCGATCCTGGTCTAGGCTACCTCTAAACCTCCTGGGCCGCATAAACCTCATTAAGATGCTATTTCTCCCTAAATTCAACTATATGTTCAGGAACTGTCCCACCTGGATTCCTGTTTCCTTTTTCAAAGAACTGCAGGAAATTATTAATTCCTTTATCTGGAACGGTGAGACCCCCCGTATGGCTCGATCCACAATGTGGCTTCCGGCATCGGTGGGTGGTCTGGCCCTTCCTAATTTTAGAATTTATTGGTGGGCAGCGATGTTGGTCACGGTTCAGTGGTGGTACATGGGGTCCAGGGCTAACGCTGCAACATGTCTTGAGGCGGCGTGCCTGGGCTCTTTGGCTGAACTGAGAAATTTTGCTTATAGAGGACCCAAGGCATACCCGCTGTCACCTGGAGTGACGTGGAGGGTTTGGGGAGCAGCTAGAAAGAGGTTTGTCAGCCAGGACCGTTGGTCTCCGGCCCAGCCATTGTGGGGGAACCCGCAGCTGCCACATTTTAAATCTATCCCAGATCCACAGATCTGGGCAAGGTATGGTGTCACTACACTAGGAGATATTCTCACTCAGGGTACAATTTCCTCGTTTAATGAACTAACAGCTACCTATGGCCTACCCCGTTGGATGTACTTTAGGTATATGCAGCTCAATCATGCTATGAAAGCTCAATTCCCCAGACGGTTGACCTTGCAAGAAGACCCGATTGAAGCGCTTTTGTCACCAGGGGACTTGACTAAACCTCTATCGACGCTATATAACGCCCTGCTGAGTAAAGGCTCCCCTAGACTACACAAACTGTGGGAACTCTGGCGGGAGGACATACCGGAACTGGATAAAGAGGACTGGGAGGGGTGTTTGGAGCTAGGGCCCAAGCTGGTTATCTCCTCGGGAGACAAGCTTATTCAGGTGAAGATCCTACATAGACTACATTATACACCACAGAAATTACACCGTATATTCCCTGACAGAGACCCTGGCTGCCCGCGCTGTAGAGTGCAGATAGGTACGGTGATGCACATGTGGTGGGATTGCCCTGTTATAAGTGAGTACTGGGACAAAATATTCGAGAAGGTCAACTCTAAATTACAGGTAACCTTCCCGAAGACACCAGAGCTCGCACTTTTGGGGATACATAATGATCAGCAGTGCTTGTATCACATGAAGTTGCTTGTCTCTTACCTCATGTTTTATGCGAAAAAAGCCATTCTTCTGGCCTGGACCTCTTCCTCTGCTCCGACCGTATCCTCCTGGGAGGCTATGATTGCAGCAGCATTACCCATGTATAAGATAACATATCTTAATAGGGGCTGTGCGTGGAAGTATGACAAGGTGTGGACCCCATGGTTGGAGGGGTCGGGGAACTAGGAAGGGGAAATACTTACGCTGTAAAACTGTAACCCCGCAGCAATACTGCTTTTAAATGATGGCCAGGATATGAGGAATTGTATGACTAATTAATTAACTAGGGTACCTGGACATACACGACAACCCATATATTCGTGTCATGGTTGCATTGTGATCTTTTCTACTTATTGACTGTAATTGTAACGGTTGCATTGTCTCAGTCACATGTTGGATGAAATGTACTGTTTTCCAATTTTTCAATAAAGCACCTCTGATTGTTAAAAACAACACAATCAAATAAAAGTACCAATACATGGACAGAAAAAGATAACCCAAAACCTAACTTGCACAAAAAGAAAGATCAAGTGAGGCAAGGTGAGGTGGTTGGAAAATTCAGTTCCATGAATGGTTCAGTGGTCCTGTCCTGCCTAAAGGATATATTTTAACTTTATGTATCTGTTATGTATTTTCAGTTAGGGGGTTCACCAGCACCCTTAAAGTCCCACTTTTTCTTTTTTGTTTTACTAATATCACAAATTCTCCACAAATGTGGCTTGTATGGGAGGGTTGGAAGAAAAAAAGCCACTCCTCAAGAAAGGCCACGTGTAGTCATGACTGAGCTTTGCCAAAACGCACCTTGAAGATTCTGAGGCCACATGGAAAAATGTGTCAGATGAGACTAAAATTTAATTATTTGGCCTCAACACCAAACAATATGTCTTCAGAAATTCAATAGGACTCACCATCCAAATAACACCATTTCTACAGTAAAGCAGGGGCTAGGCTCAGAGGTAAAATTTATACTAATGGGGAAGCTGCCATACTGCGACCAAACTTAATCATAAAAAAAACTAAATGAAATAAAAGATAGCGCGAACACCCTCGATTTGGAGGACAGGGCTCAACCCGTCACCACAAATAGTGCAATGTGTCTGAAGATATGTCTACCTTCAGAGAGACAAATGTATCTCAAAGCTAAGTGTAAACAGTGAAGAAAAGAATATATATAAAAGTGTTATAGGGATCATCTAGAACACAAAACATTAGTGATACTAAAATATTAAATTAGTAGTGGACGTCCTTAATAGGGCTTGATAGAGGTCCTGCAGGACTATACTCCACAGTAAGTGTAAATAGTTGCAAAAAGTCAAATTAGTGTAAATACATATTGATGCAGTCCAATAGCAAAACGAAAAATCCAAAACTTGTAAATAGGAATAATGTATAAAGAAGTGTTTAAAGGCCAATGGTGATTCTTGCCATAGTGAATCGTGATGAACAGTATATAAAAATCCGATCAATCCAGCAACGAGAGAAGTCAAGGCTTACCAGATGGTGGATATATTCACGCCTGAATATATAGAAGGGGTAGGAGGGTCATCCTTCTCCGAACTGGTCTCGTCATACAATCCTGGGGCGGTCTATGTACCTTAATGGGGTGGAGGTGCGTCACACAATCCAGATGGGTCCAGCACGGCTGTATTCTCCACTTGTCACACCTACACCAAGGAATGCGACTCCGAGATCCGATAGATATGAAAAAAGGAGGTGGGACTCTGCGTAGTGTAAATACCCTCAATCACGAGGTGTAACTTTTATTGGTAATAGCAGAATATAAAAAGTCCACAGAAGAATAAATAAATCCACAAGCTTATGGTAAAAATCCGTAAAAGCAACGCAGCAATTTGGGGTCAGCAGTGCCCGATGCGTTTCGTCCTAATAGACATCGTCCAGGGGCTGCTGACCCCCCAAAAAGCTGCGCTTATATACCCTGAATACATGATGTTAGAAACAAGCACTTCCGGTCATGGCGGACCGGCGTGCGTTTCACATCGTACTTCCGGTTGTATAAAAACTTAGGGAAAGGTTAAAACAATGAAGCCAGGCAACCATTCTAACTGTTGATCTCCTACTATCTTGTTAGATGTAATAATGTGTTTCAAATAATCTCAAAAAACCGTCCTTTGCATTGCCATATGCGGCATGCGTTCCAAAGGCAGTTTCCGCCGGAAGTGACACGACAAAAATGACACGCCGGATATGACGTAACCGGAAACCACGTCGGAGATGCCGTGCTTGCATTCCAGCTGAGACGCAACAGGAAGTAAGGATTCGTATGGTTTGCGTTCCAAGGAGGTTGCTGTAACCTAAACAGGGCAACGCTGAACACAGGTTTTAAAGAAAAAAGGCACATAACAAATACTTCAAGTGGGAACGACATTTGGCCATAACTCTAATAAATTAAAATAAATTAGAAATTTGAGAGGGCCCGGTGGTGAACATAGCATGAGTATTGATCAACCACTTCAATGATCAAGCATAGCAATGAATACTAAAAAATACATACATAGAGGCATATATAAAAAATAATAGATAAAATTACATGACACAAAAAGATATATATGTATATATATGAAAAATTGAATGCATACACATATATAAAAGTTATAAATATGCTTAAAATATTTCTGTGCCAGGTAAACAGGTATGCCGTGAGATATGATAGCCGGGCAGAGATGATGAATCCAAATAGAGAAGCATATATGTGTAGATTCAATAGCATATATAATATATTATCTGGAGGAAAAGAGGTAAAAGGAAAGTGATCGAGGTAGATACCAGTAATGTGAGGTATATGTGAGATCTAAGGTAAGGGCGGTGTCTCTGTTGTGGGTGGGGGCCCAGTTGGTTAAAAGTCAAGCTTTATTAATGAATGAGTTAATATCCCAATCTATGTTGAGGCCAAAAGGGTAGAAGCACTTCAATTTGTAAATCCAGAAGACTTCCTGTTGAGATACTCCTCTAATGTGATCACCACCCCTCCATGGAGGAACATATCAATCAATGACTGAAAATGTGGTGCCTTCAGGGTTTCTACTGTGAGCTCTCAAATAATGCTTGGGGACGCTGTGATTCGTTTTACCCTTAATAATATTGGTGATGTGCTCACTCACACGTATAGAGAATATCTGTGCATGGCCTAGTCAGAATCCAGTCTTAGACTGCATTCACACTTCTGTGTTTTGAATTGCAGGCAGATTTGCCGCGATTCTGCCCACGATTTCAAATCGCCGATGTGTGAAAGACAAATTGAGGACTCACATTTGAGATGCAATTCATCTGAATGACTCCTAATATCGTGGTGCGGGTCTGCCACTATTGTCGCACGATAAATCTTGCTGCAATCGCAGCAACTGGCATCGCTTAAAGCTTGTTGCCCAAAAAAAAGTTCAGAAGCTACTTGTAGGCAACATGCTTCACGCAAAGCAGGTTGCCGTGATTGCAGCACGATTTATCACATGACAATTGCGCAAGACCCGCACTGCGATATTCAGGAGTCATTCAGATGAATGGCATCTCAAATGTGAGTCCCGCGATTTGTCATTAACACATCAGCGCTTTGAAATCACGGCAGAATCATGACAAATCTGCTTGCGATAAATGCTGAAGTGTGAATACAGTCTTAAACCCCATTGAAAATTTGTGGAATGACATAAAGACAGCAGTCCACAAACAATCACCATCAAATGTTATTGAACTTGAGCAATTCTACAAAGAACAGTGGGCAAATATTGCACAGTTCGTAGAGACATATCCCATCAGACTAAAGGCTGTAATTAAAGTAAAAGGTAGTTCAACACAATACTGACACAAGAGGGTGGTCCTTTCTCCAACTCAGCAATTCGGTTTTTGATTTTTTTTCATTAATCTCTTGCCCCAGCCTTCCAGGTGTCCCTTTAGGTGTTAACACCAGGGGGTGGAGGTGGCTTTCCTATCATGAGTCACAGCGGTCACGGAAACTGGGAGCCACCTGTGACAGTGCAGTCACTGGGCCGGGAGCACACTCCCAGCACAGAACCTCAAACCTGCATTGACACATGTGAGTGGCAGCTGGGCATTTAAGGCCAACGCTCCACGCTGACACATATATGTGTTATGCCGGTGGAAAGAGGTAAATGAAAGCTGACTTTTGAAATAATATTAACATGTTAAAACTTACATGAGATTTTTGGTTTTAGATAAACTTAAGACTGAATTCATGCTAAACAGAAACACACTGTGCATAATGTAGTGAAGTGCTCCCTTTTTGTTCCTCATATGTGAACATAGCGGCAGCTTTTACGATTCTCTGCCAATTCTAGAGATTCAGAGAGGCACAAAGCACAATCATACCACGCCATCCATCATACATCACATGCACTGCCTAGAACACTTTCTCATGGGCAGGTACAGGAACCCAGGCATCTCCTAGCTTATTCAGTTCCAGAGAGGCCAGCACATTGTACCTACCAGATCACCCCAAAGATGTACCACCCGATCAGCAGTTCTGTTTACCCCACTACTATCTTCTTGCTTCCTGTCACACCCAACAGCAGGCAAATGCTATGACAGGCACACACCACCCACCTGCATCTGTCAATTAAAGGCAACCCCCTTTGTGGCTATTAAATTGATACCAATTTTTAATACTCATCTTTTTTTATTTAAAAATAACAGATATGTTATGCTCACCTGCTCTGTGCAGTGGTTTTGCACAGAGCAGCCCAGATCCTCCTCTCGGGTCCCTCGCCAGTGCTCCTGGCCCCTCCTGCTGAGTGCCCCCACAGCAAGAAGCTTGCTATGGGGGCACCCGAGCTGAGCTGCTGCTCGGTGTGTCCATTCAGACACAGAGCCCTGGTTCAGCCCCGCCCCCTCTCTCTCCTCATTGGCTCACTGACTTTTATTGACAGCAGCAGAAGCTAATTAAGTCATTGAGGAGGGAGAGTCCTGGGCAGCCGAGACTCTTGTGCAACATCGCTGGATTCAGGTTCAGGTGAGTATTAGGGGGGCTGCTGAACACTGAAGGTTTTTTTATCTCAATGCATAGAGTGCATTAAGATAAAAAATCTTCTGACTTTAGAACCACTTTAACCACTCGCCGGCCGACCGCCTGCCGTAGATTGACGGCGGCAAAGTGGTTCGATATTTGCGAAACGACGTCACCCGACGGCGACTGCAAGATCACGGATCCTGAGCGCTCGCACGCTCACTGTGTACCGGGGGAGCCAGGGAGCAGGTAGGACAGACTCGATGTCTGCCGGCTACCCACAATAGCTCCCTCGCAGTGACAGAATGGAGGTCCGTGTATGTGAACATATGGATCTCCGTTCTGACAGGGGGAAGGGATGTGATCACAGGCTCCCTGTGTATGGGAGCCACGATCACTCCCCTCCCCCAGCCAGCCCAGCCCCCATACAGTTAGAACACGCAGAGGGAACACCGTTAACCCCTTAGAGCGCCCCCTGCAGATTAACCCCTTCCCGGCTAGTGACATTTATACAGTAATCAGTGCATTTTCATAGCACTGATCGCTGTATAAATGCCAATGGTACAAAAAAAGTGTCAAAATGGTCCAACATGTCCGCCGCAATATCATAGTCCCGATAAAAAAATATATATATAATATATCGCAGATCGCTGCCATTACTAGTAAAAAATAAAAACCCCATAAATTAATTCTCAACATTCGTAAAGGTGGCAACTTTTGCGCAAACCAATCAATATATGCCGATTGCGATTTTTTTTTTTTTACCAAACATATGAGGAAGAATAGAAATCGGCCAAAACCAATGAAAAAAAAAATGTTTTTTTTATATATTTTTTTGGATATGTATTATAGCAAAAAGTAAGAAATATTGTTTTTTTTTTTGCAAAATTATCGCTCTTTTTTTGTTTAGAACGGTGATCAGAAATGACGCAGAGGTGATCAAATACCACCAAAAGAAAGAAAGGGAAAAAACGGACGTGTTTGGGTACAACATCGCATGACCGCGCAATTGTCAGTTAAAGTGACGCAGTGCCGAATCGCAAAAAGTGCTCTAGTCCTAAAGTGAGAAATCCTTCCGGGGCTGAAGTGGTTAAGGAATATAGTTAAATGAAAGTCTTTGTGCCCAGAGTTCATCTTCAAGTTTACGTGTACTTGCATACATATTGAGGGCAGAGACTAAGCAAACAGCTTAACAAAGCACCACATTTTTTTATTTTATTTTATTTAGTAACCTTTAAAATCCCTGCTTGTACTCAAATACAAAAAAAGGACAGAATACCATGTTCATATCACAACATATAAATGTATTATAACAGTTATAAAAGGTGTACTATAAAAATAGAAAAAAATCAGTTTGAGTAAATTGAAAGAAATCACAGAAATACAAGGCATATTTCTGACATTTCTGAGGTACAAAGATATATATCCAGTAACCCAACTAACAAAATAAATATAGGAGGAGAAAAAGAAGGAAGAAGAAAAAGAAGAAAGAAGAAGAGATCTAGAACCGGTGTAAGGTTTTTACTGCTGTCCTGGAGACATCAGTCATCTTTGCCAAATATCTCTCCAGTGGGGACAAAGACAAATATAAAAATGGCTGATAGAGGTTTTCGCGCTTCTCTAATCTGTTAAAAAGTTTTTGTTGCGTTTAAAGTTTATAAAGTCCATTTAAAGCAATGATCACCCATTCCCCAGTTCAGATCTATATATAAAAGGACAAATATGTCAAGCTTTCAAGCTCAGTCTTTTGGAAAGAGTAAATAACACATACAGAAGACAAGAAGATTTTCCACATTGTCTGTTTACTGTCCAAGTAGTAGGTCAATAGCACCCTTATAAAAAAGAGGCTCACTGCACAATTGGATTTAAAATAAAGCTGGCCATAAACTAGTAGAACTCAGTTTTTAAACTTTTCATTTCAAAAACATTTGCTCAATTGGTTATGGGCCAAGTTGACTGAATGTTTCTCATCACTGAAGTTGAAAACAAAAAGGAGTAGGATGGTTTTTTTTTTCTCCCGAACAAATTAATTTTGCATTCTACAATCAACTACGAATTGTTACGTTTGGTAAGGCAAGGTTGAATATAGACACCAGTCCATCCAGTTCAGTGTGTGGCGTGTGTGTGTGTTTATGTCACTACCAGATTTCATATCCCTGTACATTGTGTTCACTAAGAAACACATCTAAAAGTTTTTGGAATTTATCAACACTCCCTGTTCTTTAAATTTATTTTTAATTTACTTGTTTTATTCTGAGCCCTATTTGTTTGACCTAAACGGTTTGAGAATGTAACAAGAACCCCTGGGTACTCACAATGTTCCTCTCTCACACACACTGTCACTCACAGCACCCTACTAAGCAGCCAAAGTGCCCTCACTACTCCCAGCATCCTCGACCTTCCTAGGTACTCACAGTGCCCTCAGTACTTCAAGTGCTCCCAGCACCCTCAGTAATCCTCAATACTCCCAGTGCCCTCAGTACTTCAAGTGCTCCCAGTACCCTCAGTAATCCTCAGTACTCCCAGTGCCCTTAGTACTTCAAGTGCTCCCAGTACTCACAGCACCCTCAGCAGTGGCGGCCCACCCATAGGGGGCACACGGGAAAGCTAGTCTCAAAAAAAAAATAAATAAAAAAAAGGTCCTTTAAGTCTTTAAGTGCACTGTGTTCCGGTGCCGGACACGGTGCACTATGGGAAGCGTGACTTCTATGCAATCACGTGATTGCGGGCATCATGCTTCATTGGCATGGTTTAGGACTGCCTTGTGGGCCTCAACCCTCCTAATGGTCTAATGCTCGCTGATGTCTTGTTTTGATTGGCACCGCCATCCTACATGGGCGGTGCTTTCCCTCGGAGCCACTGAGTCCCTTCCGGTTTCTCTGTGCCAGTGAGAAACCAGAAGTGACGGCACGGCTCTGTGGCCAGAACGTACGGCCCGAGCAGTAGTGCCTTATTCAGAAGAGATCATCTTCATCTTGGTAACAAATATACCCCTCTGCTAATGCTGCATATACCCCTCTGGTGGATGCTGTATATACCCCTATCTGGCGATGCTGTATACCCCTATCTGGCGATGCTGGGCTGTATACTCCTGACATAATGGGTGGAATCTATAAGGGGTGGGGCTTATGTGAAGTGGGAGGGGTCAAAAAGGGCAGGGTCTGGCATCCCCATCCTAAAATTATACCAGCTGTCACTGACCCTCAGTACTCCCAGTGCCCTTAGTACTTCTAGTGTTCCCAGTACTCACAGCGCCCTCAGTAATGCTCAGTACTCACAGCGCCCTCAGTACTTCTAGTGCTCCCAGTACTCCCAGTGCCCTCAGTAATCCAAGTGCTTCCAGTACTTCTAGTGCTCCCAGTACTCACAGCGCCCTTAGTACTTCTAGTGCTCCCAGTACACACAGTGCCCTCAGTACTTCTAGTGCTCCCAGTACGCACAGTGCCCTCAGTACTTCTAGTGCTCCCAGTACTCACAGCGCCCTCAGTACTTCTAGTGCTCCCAGTGCCCTCAGTACTTCTAGTGCTCCCAGTACGCACAGTGCCCTCAGTACTTCTAGTGCTCCCAGTACTTACAGCGCCCTCAGTACTTCTAGTGCTCGCAGTACGCACAGTTCTGTCAGTACTTCTAGTGCTCCCAGTACGCACAGTGCTCTCAGTACTTCTAGTGCTCCCAGTATGCACAGTGCTCTCAGTACTTCTAGTGCTCCCAGTACGCACAGTGCTCTCAGTACTTCTAGTGCTCCCAGTACGCACAGTGCTCTCAGTACTTCTAGTGCTCCCAGTACTCACAGTGCTCTCAGTACTTCTAGTGCTCCCAGTACTCACAGCGCCCTCAGTACTTCTAGTGCTCCCGGTACGCACAATGCTCTCAGTACTTCTAGTGCTCCTAGTACTCACAGCAGCGCCCTCAGTACTTCTAGTGCTCCCAGTACGCACAGTGCCCTCAGTACTTCTAGTGCTCCTAGTACTCACTGCGCCCTCAGTAATCCTCAGTACTCCCAGTGCCCTCTGTTCTAACAGTGTATGGAGTTTTTGCTGGGAAAGTCTATTAGTTTTAAAAACAAGAACAATGTTAAAAGCAAATGACATTTTGAAGTACTTTCGAACAACATTTGTCAAGTCACCAAATGTTCTGGGAATTTGAACATTTGTTCAAAAATCTATTAGTATATAACCAGCTTTCTCTGCAAAACAACCTATGTGTGACTACCTTGGTGATTTACTGATGTTTTTAATGTTTAGGAACATCATTATGAATGTGCCTAAAACTATCTGTGCCATCCCCAGATGCCTTAAAATAGTTTTAATCCTCCCTTTTTTCTCAGGATCAGACCTATATGGGCCAACTGTACAGAAGACAATTCATGTTTATTTACAAAAATGTGCAGAATGAATTACAATCAGTTGTGTTTAGTAGAGCAGCCTCTGGGTTGCACTGAGCCGCTTATTCAAACTTCAAGTCGCACAATAACAGCATAGAACGTCCCCTGATCCCTCACCTTGGGATTAGAAGTTCCACGATTCCAAGTGCCACTGTGCATTAAATGCTCCATCTCCTCTGTCTGCCTGTGCATGTCAGCTTGTAGCGTCTCTCCTGGGAGCACACACACAATGGTAGCTCCATAGGGCCCCACAATTCTTAAAGTGATCAATTGAAGGCGCTGGAATCTTGAGGTAATGATCTTTGACAATTTAATGCTCAAATTCTTTAGCAAATATTATGTGTATAGTGTCCTTCTGGGGCACCTGGATGTTTGGTAGACAGCTTCTGTAAATCAAGAGAATACTGTAATCTCCTTGGGTGGTGAACGCTATATTTGAATCTTAAAATTGAAGTAACATACTGTAAAGTTGGAGTCTTTTATTCCAAACAAACTGAATACAGGGGCCCCAACACATTTCAAGGGTTAGACATCGCCAATGACATGGGAACAGCCAGCTGCTGAATGTTTCTATGCCAAAATTGGCAAGCACAAGTATGCATCATCAGATTATATATAACTGTCCAAGTCCTCACATCTTTGTAAGCCCTGAGTAAGGGGGAGATGTCTAGCCCTCGAAAGGAGTTGGCTCTTGTACCCAATTTGTTTTGAATAAAACTTAATTTAATTTGATTTTGGTGTGGCGCTTCAATTTTCAGATTCAAATACTGTCTGGTAAATGGACAGGAAGTTGGGGATTTAAAGGAAAAAGTATGGCCAAAGCTTTTACTTCTCCTGTAACCCATTTTCAGGTAACGTGCTAAAGTCTGCTGTCGGCTGACATCACAGAGTCGGTCCAGGCTCTGAAAGGATACCGATCATATGGTTGGGATCCGCCCAGAACCCTGGACTGACAGGTGGCTCAGCCTATAAAGGAGCCTCTGAGAGCCTGAGCCAGCTACTCCTGCCTCCTCCAAAGCCCAGCACTCAAGTGAACACTGGAGGGGCAGAGCAAAGGCAGTCACCGGCTTTCTGCATGCCGAGGACCGAGAGCCAAGGAATCAGCATTCTTTCAGTGCTCAGTTTTTGGTCTTAGAGGCGGAAGGGGACAGCTGCAGCCATCTAGGCAAGTATGTTTTTTTTTGTTTTTTTGAGATTCCCACACTTCTTTCAACCTAAAGGGTGTATTGGACCAAATGGCACAACACAAACACATGATGAAATTTTGGTTCACTGTTCTCTAGAGATGAATGTTGTCTGTAGCTTCGTATGTATGGCTTTGATGCTGTGGCAATCTATCCTTTATGGCTGCTCTATGCAACCTAAAGAGGGCAAAAAATAAATTACGCATATTTTAGATATTTTCTGTCAATACTGTATACATTTATATAAAAATTTCCATTTAGAACCAGATTTCAGATTTGGGGATTCTACTCTTCAGTAAAGGATTATATAACCAAGTGTCTCAATTTCACCTGCTTTCAATGAAAGGATCACACTCCAATTTTATTTTACTTTCCTTAATAGAATTTTTGTGGCCACAAATTTATAGCACGCTAGGTACATGCTTACACAAGAATAAAATGTGTTAAAATAAGTAAACATCGCAACCCCCTAACTCCCTAAAATAGTGTCTAGTTGGCCTTTCCACAAACCCAATCCCGGGTAACAAGATCTCTCTACTGGGATCCATGGCTACCCAAAACCTCCAAACCCATTGACCCCTCTCCCCGTTCATTTTCCTTATTCACTTCTACAAGGCGGGGGG
>BLSH010528091.1:118162-131411 GCA_018402905.1 Glandirana rugosa
TGGGGCACCACCCCCCCCCCCCCCCCCACCACCCGGCAGAAAACACACTTGAAGGAATTCTCCTAAAGTGATTGTTATTTTTAACTAAAAGAAGAAAAAAGAGAGACTTTACAAACATGTTATGGTTACCAGCCTTGTGTAATGGATTTGCACAGAGCAGCCCAGGTCCTCCTCTTCTAGGGTCCCTGTTTGGCTCTCCTGTCCCCTCCCTCCAGCTGAGTGCCCCCACACCAAACAGCTTGCTATGGGGGCACATGAGCCAAGCCACAGCTCCCTGCATTCAGTCAGACATGGGGCCTTGGCCCGGCCCCTCTCTCTCTCTCTCCTCATTGGCTGACTGACTTTGATTGACAGCAGCGGGAGCCAATGGCGCCGTGATGTTGTCTCAGCCAATGAGGAGGGGAGTCCCAGGCAACCGAGACAATCCTGCAACATCGCTGGATCTAGGAGGGACCTCAGGTAAGTATTAAGGGGGCTGCTGCACACAGGTGGCTTTTATCTCTGCATTAGGGGTATAAGGGTATCTATGTGTATCACATATATTCTTTTGAATAACCTTATAAGGGCCTTGGCAATTTTAGGATGAGGTTTTAATGTATTGTTGCAACAATAAAGTCTGTATACCTTTTTGCATATATTACGTTGTGGCTTTGTTAAAGTCCCATGGGGGGAATGATTTAAAGAGACCATACTGTATATATGGAGGACCAACTTTGCCACCCTAGAACAGGAGGTGTGTTACTGGCAGGATTACCAGGTGAGAATAAAGGAGAGCAATTGGAAAAAGAAAACCATTGCAGCCATCACGTCTAAAGTCTTATAACCACAGTATATTACATTTATGTTCTTGGGATTAGATAGACTTTAAAGCTGAACTTTAGAAATGGCAATTTTTACAGCTTGGACCACTGGAAGCATGTATGAGCCATACCTATGGAATCTCTGTGGAAGCTAAAAAAAACAATAGGCACCACTACTACAGTGATCTCTCCTAGCACCTGGGTCCCGTACTGAGCTACTGTCCTGCACAATAACACAAAATTTTCTCCAATTTGATGAGGTGGGGACTGACATCCCTTCACCTTGTCCAATCAGATAAAGCTTTGATAAACCTCAATGTTGGAATTTTTAAGGCAATTTGAAAAAAAAAAAAAAAATATATATATATATATATATATTATGTTTTTAAAAACAATATCCTTTATTTTTCATAATTCAAACTCCTTTTGTTTATAGTTTATATATACACACACAATTCCAAAAAGATATCCATCATAGTATATAATCATATAAAAATGATCAGATGTTCCTGAAATGGTATTCCCCAACTACTTGCTATTGCATCACAGATATACAGATGGTTTCTAGTAGATTGGGATATCCAACGGGTTTCAAAATATATGAGCATAAATAATGTCTTCTTCAGGGATTAATACCACTTCTGAATTATAAAGTAAATTGTATTCTAATATCAGTATTATTCAAATCCATAAAGAACATATACATCAAAAAGTGCATTGTGTATACACTTACATTCTTTAATATCCTTGGTAGAAGCACTCTTTCAGCTACAATGGGAACCCCCTGGTTATCTGTGTTATTTTGCCCTTGTATTATGAATTTGTTGAATTTAAACTCATGTGTTGACCTTTGTTGGTGTATCCGTCCCACCACAGCAATACTCAAATTATGTGGGATGCTGCTGTAGAGCGATTTAACATCAATGGTTACTAGTATTGCAGACTCTGGGATCTCTAAGTTCTCCAGGATCTGCAATAAATGGATAGTATCGTTTGTTTAAAAAGCTAGATCCATGACATGGGATCTCAGATGTTGATCAATAATCTGGCTGATCCCCTCTGAGATACAACCATTACCCAAAATAATGGGTCTTCCTGGTGGATTAAGATTTACACTTGCTTCGGCTTCAACACACATTAAGAGCTAGTTTACACTTTCTTCAAAACAAGGATTTGGACATGCTTTGTTAAAAAAGCTCCTGTCACTAAATAAAATGGTTAGCCTACAGTCCTGTTTACACCTTGCTTTTGCTTTGCTTTGGCTTCACTTCAAAAATTATACCCCATGTCACTTTAGTTGTGCTTCAAAGCATCTTTAAAGTCTCCATAGAAGTGTATGGCAAAGCTTGCTTGAAGCCCCACGGAGCCTCACCAAAGCCCCACCAAAGACTTTTATCAAAGCTCCACCAAAGCCTCATCGAAGCCCAACAAAGCCCCATGCAAAAGCAAGGTGTAAATAGGACTGTAAGCTAACCATTTTATTTAGTGACAGGAGTTTTGACTGGCATTCAGAGAGCTTTAAAAAAGCGTGTCCGAAGCCTTGTTTTGAAGAAAGTGCAAACTAACCCTAAGGGTATTTTTATGCACTTTGGGAAGTGCATAAAACGTAGATGTGCGGGGATACTAAATACGGATAAATTCCCATATATCGTGGGAGATTGTTCATTCGCTTCAAGCTTTTCAGCCTCCATCTGGCCGATGGGTGGATGTCTGTGTATGGCATCTACTGTCCAGATTGAGTTGATACCTAACTGATGTGTTATATATGTCACCATCATCCAGGGTAGCTTATGTTTTTTATATATATATATATATATATATATATATATATATATATATATATATATACACACACACACACACACACACACACACACACACACACACACACACACACACATATATATATATACACACACACACACACACACACACATACATACATACATACATACATACATACATACATATATATACATACACACACGCACACACACATATATACATACACACGCGCACATACATATTCCCTTTTTTCTTCTCTGTCTTCCCCATTTATAGTTCGAAGTCATTTTTTAGCGCCAAATCTTTGGATATCTATCCAGGGGTCCTTGCATAACATGTAGGGCAAAATAACACAGATAACCAGGGGGTTCCCTTTGTAGCTGAAAGAGTGCTTCTACCAAGGATATTAAAGAATGTAAGTGTATACACAATGCACTTTTTGATGAATATGTTCTTTATGGATTTGAATAATACTGATATTAGAATACAATTTACTTTATATTTCAAAAGTGGTATTAATCAGTGAAGAATAAATTGTTTAAGCTCATATTTCAAAACGCGTTGGATATCCCAATCTACTAGAAACCATCTGTATATCTGTGGAGCAATAGCAAGTAGTTGGGGAAATCTGGAAAATCTGATCATTTTTATATGATCATGTACTATGATGGCTATATTTGTAAGTGTATATATATTGTCAACATTGTGTGTGTGTTTTAAAACTATAAACAAAATGAGTTTGAATTTAAAAATATGAAATATAAAGAATATAGTTTTTAAGAAACATAATATATATATTTCTTTTTTCTTTCAAATTGCCTTAAAATCCCAACCCCTTTGGTTTATCATAGTTTATATGTAAAAGGGATGATGCCAATGACACACAAAGCTCATTAATCTTTATTTCATTTTATCAGATAAAGCATTACCTGCACTGAGAAAATACAAAGTGTTCCCTGAATGGTGTCCAAGCCAAGCTAACAATTCAGCCGCTCGACATAGGACCCGAAAGCTGGTGGAGATTACTTAATTAGCAGTGTCTACAACAGAGATTTCGAGCTTCCACAGGGATCCTACAGGCATGGCACATACATACTTACATTGGTCCTAAACTTCAGCTTTAAATATAGAGTACAGAGATGAACCACCAAAAAAAAGGTAAGATTTGGAGGTAAGTTCTCAAGATAAAGAACCCAGGTAAGCACCCCTGTAATATTAAATATACTGCATAGGCGGTGAAACTTGAGCAACTGTGGTATGGCATTTAGTTTAATTCACAAAACTACACCACATTTTACCTTATAGATGAAGCAGGAGATGCTAATTCATCAACAATTCAAGTTTTTCCAGGTCCTCTTGAAAAACAGGCAAAAGGTCTTTGTTCTCTGTTAAAAAGGTCTTCATTTTGCATACAGCACCTTGATCCTACAAATTGAACACAATAGTTATATACACAGTATCTCACAAAAGTGAGTACACCCCTCACATAGACACACTCCTGAACCTCGTGGACAGCTTTCCCAGAAGACTTGAAGCTGTTATAGCTGCAAAGGGTGGGCCAACTCAATATTGAACCCTACAGACAAAGACTAGGATGCCATTAAAGTTCAGGTGCATGTAAAGGCAGGCGTCCCAAAACTTTTGGTAATATAGTATATGTGCTGATGTTACAGTATCTCACAAAAGTGAGTACACCCCTCACATTATTGTAAATATTTTATGATCTTCTTTTCATGTGACAACACTGAAGAACTGACACTTTGCTACAATGTAAAGTAGTGAGTGTACAGCTTGTATAACAGTGTAAATTTACTGTCCCAAAATAACTCAACACACAGCCATTAATGTCTAAACTACTGGCAACAAAAGTGCACCCCTAAGTAAAAGTGTCCAAATTGGGCCCAATTAGCCATTTTCCCTCCCCGGTGTCATGTGACTCGTTACAAGGTCTCAGGTGTGAATGGGAAGCAGGTGTGTTAAATTTGGTGCTATTGCTCTCACTCTCTCATACTGGTCATTGAAATTTCAACATGGCACCTCATGGAAAAGAACTCTGAGGATCTGAAAAAAAGAATTATTGCTCTACATGAAGATGGCCTAGGCTATATAAAGATTGCCAAGACCCTGAAACTGAGCTGCAGCACGGTGGCCAAGACCATACAACGTTTAACAGGACAGGTTCCACTCAGAACAGGCCTCGCCATGGTCGACCAAAGAAGTTGAGTGCACGTGCTAAGCATCATATCCACAGATTGTCTTTGGTAAATAGACGTATGAATGCTGCCAGCATTGCTGCAGAGGTTGAATAGGTGGAGGTCAGCCTGTCAGAGCTCAGACCATATGCCGCACACGGCATCAAATTAGTTTGCATGGCTGTCATCTCAGAAGGATACCTCTTCTAAAGATGATGCACAAGAAAGCCCGCATACAGTTTGCTGAAGACAGGCAGAATTAGGACATGGATTACTGGAACCATGTCCTGTGGTCTGATGAGACCAAGATAAACTTATTTGGTTCAGATAGTGTCAAGTGTGTGTGTGGCGACAACCAGGTGAGGAGCACAAAGACAAATGTGTCTTGCCTACAGTCAAGCATGGTGGTGGGAATGTCATGGTCTGGGGCTGCATGAGTGCTGCCGGCACAGGGGAGCTACAGTTCATTGAGGGAACCATGAATGCCAACATGTACTGTAACAGACTGAAGCAGAGCATGATCCCTTCCCTTCGGAGACTAAGCTGCAGGGCAGTATTGTAACATGATAAGGACCCCAAACACACCTCCAAGATGACCGCTGCCTTGCTAAAGAAGCTGAGGGTAAAGGTGACGGAGTAACCAAGCATGTCTCCAGACCTAAACCCTATTGAGCATCTGTGGGGCATCTTCAAATGGAAGGTGGAGGAGCGCAAGGTCTCTAACATTCACCAGCTCTGTGATGTCGTCATGGAGGAGTGGAAGAGGACTCCAGTGACAACCTGTGAAGCTCTGGTGAACTCCATGCCCAAGAGGGTTAAGGCAGTGCTGGAAAAAAATAGTGGCCACACAAATTATTGATACTTTGGACCCAATTTGGACATTTTCACTTAGGGGTGTACTCACTTTTGTTGCTAGCGATTTAGACATTAATGGCTGTGTGTTGAGTTATTTTGAGGGGACAGAAAATTTACACTGTTATACAAGCTGTACACTCACTTTACATTTCAGCAAAGTGTAATTTATTCAGTGTTGTCACATAAACAAAAATATAATAAAATATTTACAAAAATGTGGGGGGTGTACTCAGTTTTGTGAGCTTCTGTAATATAAATAATATATATACACACACACACACACATCCATACATACACACATACACACATACACACACGCTCATAAGTTTACATACCCTGGCAGAATTTATGATTTCTTGGCCATTTTTCAGAGAATATGAATGATAACACAAAAACTTTTCTTTCACTCATGGTTAGTGTTTGGCTGAGGCCATTTATTATCAACTGTGTTTACTCTTTTTAAATCAGAATGACAACAGAAACTACCCAAATGACCCTGATCAAAAGTTTACAACCCCCAGTTCTTAATACCGTGTATTGCCCCCTTTAACATCAATGACAGCTTGAAGTCTTTTTATGGCATTTGTGGATGAGGCTCTTTAGCTTCTCAGATGGTAAAGCTGCCCATTCCTCTTGGCAAAAAGCCTCCAGTTCCTGGAAATTCTTGGGCTGTCTTGCATGAACTGCACGTCTGAGATCTCCCCAGAGTGGCTCAATGATATTGAGGT
Organism: Glandirana rugosa; assembly: GCA_018402905.1. NCBI lineage: Eukaryota > Metazoa > Chordata > Amphibia > Anura > Ranidae > Glandirana > Glandirana rugosa. The sequence goes on from BLSH010528091.1 coordinate 124,523, forward strand.
CAGGAGACTGAGATGGTCACTCCAGTACTTTATTCTGCTGTAGCCAATGGCAGGTCGACTTGGTCTTGTGTCTTGGATCATTGTCATGTTGGAATGTCCACGTACGCCCCATGTGCAGCTTCCTGGCTGGTGAATGCAAATGTTCCTCCAGTATTTTAGGATAACATACTGCATTCATCTTGCCATCTATTTTGACCAAATTTCCTGTGCCTTTGTAGCTCACATATCCCCAAAACATCAGCAATCCACCTCCATGTTTCACAGTAGGAATGGTGTACCTTTCATCATAGGCCTTGTTCACTCCTCTCCAAATGTAGCGTTTATGGTTGTGGCCAAAAAGCTCAATTTTGGTCTCATCACTCCAAATGACTTTGTGCCAGAAGGTTTGAGGCTTGTCTCTGTGCTGTTTGGCCTATTGTAAGCGGGATACTTTGTGGCATTTGCATAGTAATGGCTTTCTTCTGGAGACTCGACCATGCAGTCTGTCTTTCTTCAAGTGCCTCCTTATTGTGCATCTTGAAACAGACACACCACATGTTTTCAGAGAGTCCTGTATTTCACCTGAAGTTATTAGTGGGTTTTCTTTGCATCCCAAACAATTTTCCTGGCAGTTGTGGCTGAAATTTTAGTTGGTCTACCTGACCGTGATTTGGTTTAAACAGAACCCCTCATTTTCCACTTCTTGATTAGAGTATGAACACTGCCAATTGGCATTCTCAATTCCTTGGATATCTTTTTATATCCCTTTCCTGTTTATACAGTTCAATTACCTTTTCCCACAGATCCTTTGACAATTATTTTGCTTTCCCCATGGACTCAAAATCCAGAAAAGTCAGTGCAGCACTGGATGAAAGATGCAAGGGTCTGTAAGAGTGCAGAAACTCATTGACCTTTTATACACACAGACTAATTACAAGCAAACAGATCACAGGTGAGGATGTTTACCTTTAATAGCCATTCAAACCCATTTGTGTCAACTTGTGTGCATGTTATCAGGCCAAAATCAGCAGGGTATGTAAACTTTTCATCAGGGTCATTTGGGCAGTTTCTGTTGTCATTCTGATTTAAAGAGAGAGTAAACACAGTTGACTGATAATAAATGGCTTCAGCCAAACACTAACCATGAGTGAAAGAAAAGTGTTTGTGTTATCATTCATATTCTCTGAAAAATGGCCAAGAAATCATAAATTCTGCCAGGGTGTGTAAACTTATGAGCACACCTGTAGAATATATATATTTCTGATTTGAATTTGTGGCAAAGTTTTTGTTCACTCACCTCTTCTGATAAAGCCCCACTTTCTTCTTTCTGAAGGTATAATTCCTCTAACAGCTGATTTAGAAGTTGTATCTCAAGCTCATTTAGAGATATGCCATCTAGTGTGCAGTTTCTTAGGTAGACAAATTCTCCTCCAAATGATTCTGCATTAAATCCATCAACTTCATGTACAGATAAATCATCAACAGACCAATCTGATAACAGGACCTTAAGGCAACAAAAAAAAAAAAGTAAAAAAAGAAAATGTAAAGTCTGCAAAGTAAATAGTATAAGTAGTAGAGTTAGGGCTCGTTTACACTTGCTTCAAAACAGGGCGTCAGACAGGCTTTGTTAACCACTTCCCGACCGCCTGCCATGTTTTCACGACGGCAGTCGGGTTGCTGTGCGCGAATCGCCGTATAAAGACGGCGATCTGCGAACGGCCGCTAGGGGGCACCCACCGCACTCCTGAGGAGTGTGCCCGCGGCTTGGGCGGACCCGATGTCCGCCGGCGAGCCGCGATGAGCGGCCACAGGCAAAGAACGGGGAACCGCCGATGTAAACACGGCGGTTCCCCATTCTGACAGTGCAGGCATGAGTGATCTACTGATCCCTGTCACTGGGATCAGTTAGATCTCTCATGCCCATGTTAGCCCAGCCCCCTCACAGTAAGAACACACCCAGGGAACACAGTTAACCCCTAACTCTCCCCTAGAGGTTAACCCCTTCACTGCCAATGACATTTATACAGTAATTAGTGGACATTTAAATTTCTGATCGCTGAATAAATGTCATTGGTCCCAAAAAAGTGTCAAAAATGTCCGACATGTGCGCTGCAATATCGCAGTACCGCTACAAATCACAGATCGCCGCCATTACTAGTAAAAAATTTAAAAAAAATAAAAACCCCAGAAACGAATTCTCATCATCCGTAACCAAGGCCACTTTTGCGCAAACCAATCAATAAACGCCAATTGTGATTTTTTTTAATCACAAATATGAGGAAGAATATAAATCGGCCAAAACCGGTGAAAAAAATGTTTTTTTAGGATTTGAATTTTAGCAAAAAGTAAGAAATTTGGGTTTTTTTGCAAAATGGTCGCTCTTCTTTTGTTTATAGTGGCGATCAGAAATGACGCAGAGGCGATCAAATACCACCAAAAGAAAGCTCTATTTGTGGGGAAAAAAAGGACGCAAATTTTGTTTGGGTGCAACGTCGCACGACCGCGCAATTGTCAGTTAAAGCGACGCAGTGCCTAATCGCAAAAAGTGCTCTGGTCATAAAGCTGGAAAACCTTCCGGTTGGTAAGTGGTTAAAGCTCCCTAAACGCCAGTCAAAGCTCCTGTCACAAAATAAAATGGTTAGCTTACAGTCCTGTTTACACCTTGCGTTGACTTCGCTTTGCTTCAAAAATTATAGCTCATGTAGCTTTAGCCATGCTTCAGAGCCTCTTCAACGCCTCCATAGAAGTCTATGACAAAGCTTGTTTGACGCTCGCTTGAAGCACCTGCGGCTTTTCAGAGGCTTTAATTCAGCTTTAGCTTCACTTTGTTTTGGTGAGATTGCAGGTGTGAGATATCAACAAACACCCAGAGCATCGCGCAAGCTTCAACAAAGCTTAAAACAAAGCTTAAAAAGAGCCTCATCAAAGCACCACCGAAACCTCATTGCAGCACCACCGAAGCCTCAAAAACACATCATAAAAGCTTGTTGAAGCAGTAGGGGCTTTACTGTGCCTAGAAGCCAAAGCAAGTGTAAATGAGCCCTTACAGGAGCATCAATAATATTTGACAAAATCAGTTGCACTGTAAAACACTACTGAGAATAAGGCACATTAGGGCCCATTCACACTATTGTGTTGCAGTAACATAAGCTATAATATGCGCGGGTATCGAAAACATGTGGCAACGCACGTTACTTGAGCGAAGTGGTGCCATTCACTGAACCTTGCTGTTTTATGTGCAGTGCTGCCAGTTATATTGTGGTGAACTGCGGTCAAGGAGATGAAGGGGGCGGGGCTGAGATGTGGCTCCGGGTGTGAATTGACATACAGAGCCGCGGCTTGGGAGCGCGCCTGCTTAGGTGCCTCCAGAGCAAGCTGCCTGCTGTGGGGGCACCCGGGAGGAGCCAGAAGCGCTGGCGGGGGACCGGAGAATAGGAGGATCTGGGCTGCTCTGTGCAAAACTGCTGCACAGAGCAGGTAAGTATAACAGGTTTGTTATTTTAGAAAAAAAAAAAAACTTTTACTATCGCTTTAAACACAACATATTAACATGAGTAATAAGGAGCCTTAAGCACAACGGTGTGAATTGGCCCTTAATGTCCGCAACACACCACATCGCAAAACTGTGTTTTGCCCTAACTGTTGGCTCAGGTCTAGATTCCACTGCTGAGTGCAGGGTTTTCTAGATCTCAGCATTCAAAAATAAACAGCAACAGAAGAAAAATTAAGTGTAATCTTGTATTTTTCTACTAAAATCCCCAGCCTTTATTCAAAATTCATCCATAGTACAGACAGTTCCCCCAGCCACCAGTGGCCGCTTCACAAGTAAAACACACTTCCCCTGGGCATGGTGCGAGATTACATTTCATCCTTCTTCTACAATTGCAGAGCTGTATCAAATGATTCCATCTGGTCCACAGTCTAAACTAAAGTTACAGGAAACCTGCACTGAAAGCAATACAGAGACTGCCACTAATAGCCTCCTTCTACAAACACTAGTTGCCTGGCTGTCTTTGACCCAATACTTTCTGTCACTAACCCAGGCCCTGTTTTAGAGGGCAACAACTTCTGCAGGGTCCCAGTTCTGTAACTGCAAAGTGGCTGCAGGGCCCAGATGCTTCCTTGCTCGGTTTCGCAGCACAAGATGAATCAGTAGAGCATTGCATGCTGGTGAGGGAAGTTAGGTGAAGAACAATGGTGCAGAAAATGCCCAGGGAAAATGAAGTGGGGCTCATTGTGCAGCCAAATGAATGTATTGGGTTACATGCTGTGGTGTGACAGAGTGCATGTAGGGTGTATGCCACAGAGTGCTCTTTGTATGTGGGGTGAATGATGCAGATTGACCAATGAAGCTATGTGCTAAAGCACATGCAGGGAATTGTTGAGTGTTGTGGAGTACATGCTGCAGTCTGTTGAGTGTAAAGAGGTGCATTGTGGGGCTGCAAAGTGTAATGGGGTGTGTGGTGTGGAGTACTATATATATATATATATACACTGTATTGTATGGTGTGGAGTATACTGTATATATTCTACTACTGTGAGGCACTGGTTGGCAAGATTGTGGACAGCGTGTATGTATCACCTAGGTTTCCCACCTACACATGGTGAGGGGCTCCAGGGTTTATGGCTGATTTGGAGAAAACAAACTTTTTTTCATCTTAATAGATTCTGGTCTGGGTCTTGGAGTCTGAAGACTTTGTAGAGCTTCTATTCCTAGGTTCACATCTTACCTGGTAGCCAGGCCTCATTATTCTCAGCTTTCAACAGGTCTTTATATATGCAAGCTGACTGATGCTCAGTCAGGGCTCTTGCTCCTTCTACTAGAATATGCCAAGCTTAAGCCTTCCAATATGGGAGAAGACACTGCTCCTGAGTCACTCATTTCAGTATGTAAATTTCTGTGTGAGCTATTGAGCATTGTAAAAAAAAAAAAAATAGAATTTTTTTTTTTTTTTTTATAAATAAGCAAACAGATCCTTCAAATTGTGAAAGGGAGCAGAAACTTCTACCAGCTGACTCGAAAAACAGAAAGCAAAATATGAAAATGTTGTGTTATAATTTTAACAATATTTTATATGAATACTTTAGTAATTTTAACAATCAAGTCCTGACAATAATAAATAAATTAGGAAATGATGCTATTTTACATTTCCTTACAGGGCCGGTTCACACTCCTCCGAACATGGAGATCACATATGATTCACACCGCACTGCAGTGTGAGTCATATGCAATCTCTGTGTGATGCAAATTCATCTCCATAGAGATTGTATGGCTGAATTTGCATCGCAATTGGAGCAAACTCGCACAGGACCCTTTTTTTCGCAGGGTCAGAATCAGATCGCATGCGATTCGATTCCTGTGCGAGTTTGCAGTTCGAAGTGTGATATGCAAACTGTTTGAGGGTGTCATCAACATTGTACTGACACTCCCCACAGTATGCATAGTACAATGTGAACTGCTGCCCGGAGACATGCGATGCAGGAACCCGCAGTGGATTTGCAGGATTCCCGCATCGCTGCAGTGTGAACCAGCCCTCAAAAAAGGGCAAAAAAAAAAAGACTGTGTATTCAGTGCACAGAAGATCTAAAGAGGCACTGCAGGTCATTTTTTTTTTTTTAAACATACTCGTAGTGTAGTGTATTTTGTGAAACTAATTTTAAATATCACTAGCATAATCCGCTATGTTTCCCATAATCGCCTGTACTCTTCAAATCTAGCCGGGGAAGAAGATATACACACCGCGGAAGACACTGATTATCGCAAGTGGCTGCTATAGCCGCTAGCGATAATCTGAAGCAAATCTGGCAGGCTGGTTGTACCCAGATTGATCGATCAACTTTATACATTCAGCTTGCCCATTAATGGTTCAAATCTTGGCCAGCTCCTGCAGAACCGGCCGAGATTTGAACTGTGTATGGCCGGCCTTACTCAAGAGAATAGCAGTAAACATGCATAGGAATGATGGGCGGGTGTTCTGCCAGATTTATCAGAAGAGGTATGGACTGAAGTCCTTACTACTTATTTGGCCACTGATACTTGATCTAAAGATAAGAGGATTCAAATGCATCATCTCAAAACATACGTCCTACACACCTCTTTGTTTGTTCAAAATGGGGAAGAGAGATAATGCCACAAGTGTAATAATGCAGAAGGTTCTTTTATACATATGATTTGGTATTGTGACAAAGTGCGCCCTATTGTTGACAACAGCAAATTAAATATTGGCTATTTTGTTCCTGCTTCTCCTCCCGGCCAATCAGGAAGCGGGTGTTAAGAACTAATTGGCTGAGAGGAGAAGCGATTGTATTGGCCGGTACCGGGGAGGATGTACGGGGAGATCCGGGAGATGGCCATCCTCATCGGAGCAATCGCTCTGCCTAGCTTCGCCGCCAAAAGCCCAACCTCGTGAGTATCACCCACTTGGGGGGGGTTTATAGTTTGTTTTCCGCCCCCGGGGGGGGCGTCATATTGGCCGGTACCAAGGGCAGGGAAGATGTACGGGGAGACCCGGGAGATGGCCATCGATTCATCAGAGTTATCTCTCTGCTCTGCATCTCTGCCAAAAGCCTGACCGCATGTTTTTTTAACGCCAATGCTCTGGACACCAACTGAGTTATATGTAGTGGATGGGGTCACATGTCCAGCAATTGGCCCTGGTAGTTGGGGAGAAGATGGTTCTTGATTTTACTAATACTTTGATCTATGGTTCATCGGACTTACTAGACTAGAGACAGGGCTCGAATCCTGTGGGAGTGCATGGGGACTTTGCACTTTTTTCACAGTGGGAATGCCTTCCCCATTAGCAGCCGCGTCCTGCAGGACTGCGACTTGTGGCGGGTGTGAGAGAAGGGCAGGGTGTCAATGGGGGTCACCATTTCGAGTGCCAAGCATTGGGGGGGGGGGGGGGAG